>PVHP010028738.1:0-22887 GCA_004024765.1 Zapus hudsonius | reverse complement strand
AAAAAAAAAAAAAAAAAAAAGAGAGAGACAGAGAGAAAGGCCTCTTTGCCACTGCAGAGAAACTCCAGACACTTGTGCCACTTTGTGCATCCAGCCTTACGTGGGTACTGGGGAATTGAATGCAGGCCCACAGGCTTTGTAAGCAGGCATCCTTAATCCGTGAACCATCTCCCCAGCTCTTTTGTTTCTTTAAAAAGACAATAATGGGCTAGAGATGTAGCTCAATTGACAGAGTGCTTGCTTGCATAGCATGTAGGAAGTCCTGGGATTATTAGATCCCTATCACTGTGTAAAGCCAGCATAAAATTAAGTATGGTAGGGCTGAAGAGATGGCTTAGCGGTTAAGGCGTTTTCCTGCAATGCAGAAGGACCAGAGTTCAATTCCCCAGTGCCCATATAAAGCCAGATGCACAAGAGGCTGTCTGGAGGCCCTGGTGTGCCCATTCTCTCTCTGTGCCTGCCTCTCTCTCTCCCTCTCCCTCTCTCCTCTTTCTCTCTCTCAAATAAATAAATGAAATATTTAAAAAAAAATTAAGTATGGTAATATACAGTATAATCCCTGCGTTTGAGAGGTGGAGGCAGGAGGATCAGAAGTTCAGAGTCATCCTTGGCTACATATTAGCCTGGGCTCATAAGAAAAGGACAATGATGAAAACTGAAGAAGAAATGTTTTTGCTTTGATCTTGGATAAGTATCAATGGGGAAAATATGTTTCCTGAAGTAATAAAGGCATTCTCTGAAGTTGCCTTTCTTCTTGGCAGGGAAGATTATCTGTCATCATATTTGCACTGTTTGTTTTATGAACGTGTCTTGAATAGCCAGCCACCAGAGGGCAGTACAGCCTTTGCTCTTAAGTGAAAGTTCATCTAGCAAAATAGAGGTGCCACTTTGACAAAAATCATCGAAATCAAATGATCCTTGTATTTGACATTTTTATCAGTAATATCTCTTCTTGAAGACTTGTTTCAAATTATTTTCAATAAAATTTGTAATTTAAATATTTGGGGTTTTTATGTCTTTGAATCATACTTATAACTTGTCAGAGTCAGATGCGCTGCCATGGAGCCACAGTTCTAGAAGCCATGCTTCTAGCTTGTTCATGCCTCCTTCATCTCAGTTCTCTTTCTTTCTCCACAGCCTCTGCGGTTTTTTCCAATGATTCTCTGAAATCATCCCCTGCCAGAGTTGGTAGGAATAGTACAGAGTGGCAACACTCAAAGATTATCCATTTCTAGCCAAATTGCTATGCGTTTGCAATTTTATGTCATATGCTTATATATTATTTTATATATGCATATATTACTTTAATTTTTATTTTTTTTATTTTTTTATTTTTTGGTTTTTCGAGGTAGCCCAGGCTGACCTGGAATTCACTATGTAGTCTCAGGCTGGCCTCGAACTCACGGCTATCCTCCTACCTCTGCCTCCCGAGTGCTGAGATTAAAGGCATGCGCCACCACGCCCGGCACTTTAAAATTTTTATTATTTATATGTCAATTGTTTAAAAAAGTATATGAGGGCTGAAGAGATGGCTTAGCGGTTAAGGCGTTTGCCTGCAATGCAGAAGGACCTGAGTTCAATTCCTCAGTGCCCATGTAAAGCCAGATACACAAGAGGGCGCATGTGTCTGGAGTTCATTTTCAGTGGTTGGAGGCCCTTGTGTGCCCATTCTCTTTCTCTCTCTCTCTCTCTCTCTCTCTCTCTCTCTCTCTCTCTCTCCCTCCCTCCCTCCCTCCCTCTCTCAAATAATAAATAAAATATTTTTTAAAAGTAAATGAATGGCTTAGTCAGGTTCTTTTCCATGCAGCAATGAGAAGGTTAACTGCAACAGTTTTGGTACCAGGGAGTGGGATTTATTGTTGTTGCTAGAACCCTGATTCTGTGGCTTTGGCCTTTTGGAGCTGATTTATAAGAATGTGGAAGGATTTGAAACTTCAGCCTAAGAGACACCTTGCAGTGCTGTGAGTACAGCTTGATGGGTTCTGGTTGGAGTTGAAAGAACTGAATGTGGTAAGAACTATGGACTGTGAGGCTTGGTTTACAAGGGTGAGAAAGAACTTTGTTGGGACTGGTCTAGAAGCAGTTTGTGTGAGAGGCTTGTGCATTCTGCCTGCCTGTTTTCTGAGAATTTGTGCAGGGTTGTATTGCATATAAATAGACTGGTGGGAGCAGATGGAGATGGTACAGAAAGAAATGAAATCTCTGGGTCTAAACTGCTTCCCGTTCAGCTGAAATTATTTGAGAGATTACAACCATTGAGATTGGGCCAAGTGATCTGTATTGGGACAGCTGGAAGAATGCAGAGTCTTTGAAGTAAGGGGCCTGAATGCTGAAGGAAGTTTCCTGCTCTTTAAAAGTTTGCTTTATTCCCCCCTGGATTAACAAATTGGTAGCCCACCTGGTACTATGGAGTATAACAAATGCAGGAGTGAGGGTCATCGGATTTGCAGAAATGGCCCTGGGCAGTGTGAAATAGGTGTGTTGGATTGCCTGTGTGGAGGTCCAATGGAGCCATGAGGATGAACTGTGGGTTGCAGTGGAGACCCAATGGAAATGCTAGGACTAAAAAAAACTTAAAATACTGAATTAAATATAGCTACTCTGTAGATATCATTATAGGTAATTTTTGCCTACTTAAAGGTTTGTTTTGAGTTTTCATAATTTTTACCTTTTGAAAATCTACAACTTTCACTGCAAAAGGTGTTTTTAAAAATAAAATATTAAAAAGTTCAAAGTCAAGCCGGGCGCCACCACGCCCGGCTCAGATGATTTTTTAAATTTATTGAAGATTTTAAAATCCTGATCATTTCTTCTCTCTTGTCTTCATGGTCCGAAGTTCTGTCCTCCAGGTTATTAACTCTGGGAGTAAGGAATTCTAGAGAGGTTTTTAATAGCTCTCTTTTTTTATATTTTATTTATTCATTTTCAAGCAGAGAGAGAGAGAGAGAGAGAGAGAGAGAGAGAGAGAGAGAGAGAGAGAGAGAGAGAGAGAGAGAGAACCAGGGCCACCACCTTGTGGTTCTGGCTTATGTGGGTACTGGGGAATTGAACCCAGGGCCTTAGGCACTGGAGGCAAGTGCCTTAACTGCTGAGCCATCTCTCCAGCCCCTTAATAGCTCTCTTTGATTTTTGTTTTCTGTTGCCTTTTTTTTTTTTTCATTGTATCCCCCTCTTTGATGAGTTCCAGTTTCAGGTGTAGGTTTGATTTTCTTAATGCTTCCTGATATTCATTCTTATATTGGGTAATGTTTTTGTTAAGATTAGCCAGCTGGTTATTGAGATTCTCTAGGTGTTGGCTTACCCGCAATTCATTTATCATTCTTTTAAGGTCACTCTGATTTTCCTCAATTAAGTCCGATTGATGTTGAAGCCTGTGTGATTGTGCTCCACTTCATTTGTGCATTTGTTGACTGTTTCAGAGTCTCCCTCCTTATGACCTGAGCATATTGTGTTCTCATCTTGGCATATTATTTCTGTTGTCTCCTCTATATTCTCCCCAGTGACTTCCATAGTGGGACTAGGGGACCTTGGTGGGGAGCTGCAGCTGAGGGGATGGGTAGCTCACGTTTCTGCACACCCCTGCACCGGGGCAGAGAATACTAGCTGGCTGGGTTGTGTGGGTTCCAGTCTTCCCCCCACCTATGGTGTACCCGCACATAGGGGTCGGCCTCAACTTGCCCAAGTACCCTTGAGCACACCCAGAAGAAAATGTTAGACCTGCATGAACTAAAGCCCCTGAAACACTTGCCTGGATTTTTCCCCCCAGCGTACTGGCATGGCTACATGTCTGACATCTTGACCCTTCATCAAATAATTTTTTAAAAATTCAAAATCCCATCTTGCCAGTTGTGATGGATGACACCTTTAGTTCCAGCACTCAGGGGCTGAGGTAGGAGAATCACTATGAGTTTGAGGCCAGCTTGGGCTACAGAGTGAGTTCCAGGTCAGCCTGGCCTAGAGTGAGACTCTACAAAAACCACAGTCAAATGATATGTATGTATAAAAATGTTATAATGAAATTGATTACTTTGTAAATAAATAAATTTAAGGTAAATAAATAAGATTCTGGGCCAGATGTGGTGGCTCACAACTGTAATCCTAGCACTTGGATGGCTGTGGCATGAGGATCACCACAAGTTTGAAGCCAGGCTGGGCTACATACTGAGTTCCAGGGGAGCCTGGGCTAAGAGTGAGATCCTGTCTTAAAATCAAAAATACATACAAAAGACTTAATGACACCAAATCATGCATTTCAAATGCAAACTTGTTTTTTTAACAAACTTTTTTCTTTTTATTTATTTGAAGGAAGGAGAGAGAGAGAGAGAGAGAATAAATACATGGTCACTATAGGGTCTCTTGCTGCAGCAAATAAACTCCAAACACATGTGCCACTTGTGTGTCTGGCTTCACATGGTAACTGGAGAATTGAACCCTCGGTCGGCAGGCTTTGTAGGCAAGTACCTTTGACCACTAAGCCATCTCCCCAACCCTGAACTTGCTTTAAAAAAAATAGATGAATAGGCATCATAGCAGATATATGAAATGTTTATTTTCTGATACATCTTTGTATTGTAAGACTGAGTTCTGAATGGGGCATAATACTGGAATTTGCTACAGCATCTACAGGAACAAAGCAAACAACAAAGGGCTTAGAATCATCTCCATGGTATTCTAAATTTTAGCCTGTATATATGAATACCTTAGGAATATCACTTATGATTTTTTGTTTGTTTCACTTTTTGGAACAACTGGCTCAGGGAAATGCGAATTAAAACCATTTTGAGATTTCATCTCACCCCAGTGAGAAAGGCTATCATCCAGGAAACTCAGGCTGGCTTTGAACTCTTGATCCTCTTCCTTCAGCTTCCCAAATATTGGGATTTCAAAAATGAGTTACCATGTCCAGCTTAATGTCACCTTTTTAACCCATGAAATATGTGATTGTTCACAGCACAAAATAACCTCTAGCTATGTTATTTTGGGTCCAGGCTTGTGATTCTCACTGCCTCTCCACCCACAGAACACACTAGCTGGGCACCAAGATTTGCTGTAATGTCTGCAACAGATTGCACTCCTGCCACTCACTACATATAGAACAGAAGGAAGCCACAGCTCCCGTCTTTATCCTGAGAAAAACTCAGTGCCTTAGCTAAAGAAAGACATTGAGAATAATGAGGAAGGGACAGATATGACAAACATTTAAGAGAAGAACTGGGATTGTAAATTGGGAAAGTGAAATTAGGAAAGCAAGGGTTTTCTGTGTTGTTCTTTAAGCTCTAAAATTTCTAGTTTGGGGAACCATGTGTATAGTGGCACCATTAACTGAGATTCAGCATATATGAGAAATAGATTTTCAGTACATTTTGGAATAGGAATATAGGAGTCTGGAGAGAAATTAGAATTAAGAACAGAGTTTTGGGGGCTGGGCCTGGTGGCACATGCCTGTAATCCCAGCACTCAGAAGATTGAGGCAGGAGGACCAAGAGTTCTTCCAGCGAAGTGCTCAGCACATATACTAAAACTGACCCCTAAGCTAGGATGACACACAAATTCATGAAGCATTCAATATATATTTTTTAAAGTTCCAGGTAAGCCTAGACTATTATATAGCAAGATCCTGCTTTGAAGAAAATAAATGAATAAATATAAATTCTAAATTAAGATACAAATCATAGCCAGGCATGGTGACACATACCTTTAACTCCAGCACTTGGGAGGCAGAGGTAGGAGGACAGCCTGGGACTACAGAGTAAATTCCAGGTCAGCCTGGGCTGGACTGAGACCCTACCTTGAAGGAAAAAAAAAGGGGGGGGAGAAAGAAATAGATCTGACCTATTCTTGCCAAAGCCATTCCAGAGGGTTCCTGTACCATGTCCTAGAGGAATGAAGGCTGCCCTGAGAGGCCAAGAAGAATCTGAATAGACTAGATCCTACTGAGTTTTCCATTATTGTTTATTAGCCACAGCACTCATGCTTATACATTGAAGTCTCTAAAAATAACCAAAAGGATAGTATTCTGAAAGTTTCCAGTGGTGAGCCTGAAAGCTTCCAGATATTTGAATACATGGAGGCTCACAGGAAGTCTTCCTGTGCTAGGTGAATGGTGTCCCCCAACTGCATGGGGATGGACTCTCCTTCACTCAGGCTGTGCTGGATCCTTTCAGATCCCATCCTATGTATCTCTTCATTCAGTTGCTTATTTGTATTGTTTAAAACAATCCATTATAGGCCAGGCATGGTGATGCATGTCTGTAATCCCAGCAGTCAGGAGGCTAGAGCAAGAGGAATGTAACAAATTCCAGGCACTCATTGTGAGTCAAGGCAACATAGTGAAATTTTGTCTTGAAAAAACAAAACTAGAGCTGAGGCTTTAGCTCAGCTGGTAGAGTACCTGCCTAAAACCTGCACAAGGCCCTGGGTTTGATCCCTAAAACTGGGCATCATGGCAATTGCCTATAATGTCAGCACTCAGGAGGTGGAAACATCAGAAGTTCAAGGTCATTCTCAGCCAGCCTGGGCTGCATAAAATTCTGTCTCAAGAATCCTTCATAATAGACTAGTAAATGTAAGTGTAGTGTTTCTCTGAGTCTTATGAGCTGCTCTCACAAGTTATAGAACCTAAAGAGAGGGTTGTAAGAGTAAAGATCACAACAGACTGGTCCGAATGTACCTCAACCTATGGGATCTTGTAACGTGTCCAAACTGAATTACATTAGAGGACTCCTGAAGATAAAGCAAAAACAATGTTCTTGCTGGGCTTGGTGGCACACGCCTTTAATCCCAGTACTTGGGAAGCAGAGGTAGGAGGATTGCCGTGAGTTCGAGGCCAGCCTGAGACTACATAGTGAATTCCAGGTCAGCCTGGGCTAGAGGGAGACCCTACCTCGAAAAACAAAAAAAAAAACAAAAAAAAACAACAACAACAAAAAAAAAACAAACAAAAAAACAACAATGTTCTTATTTTTTCCTAATGCAAATTTGATGTCAGGAATAGGATTTGCTGTAACTGTCCTGAGTCACAGACGTGAGATTTTGGAAGAAAAGGGATGAAAGGACAGGGAGTGAGCCTGGGGTGGCTACCTAGTCTCTCATGGTATGAAGCTAGAGCTGTGCTAGGTGTCTGCTTGGTCAATGCTGCCAGTGGAATTTAGAGATGGTGGTGGACCATTAGATATGACTCACTAGATTTGAAAGAAAATGTAAAATGACACAAAGCACACTACCCTCACAGTTATTGTTATCTGTAATGGCTGAGATGAAAATAAAAGACTTCTGTGTCAGGTTTTGAGCAAGCTGGTCCAGTATCAGGTGTCAGTCTATCGGACCTTAGGGTACAAAGCTTAAAACTGCCCACAAAGTGGGAGATGATACTAGGCACTAGAAAGTATCTCTAAAACATTTGTCTTCAAAGATCATTAATGTGAAAGGATAAAACAAGAAACTATAAAACTAGACTGTAGAATGTGAAGGAATTATTTCATGTGGTTCGGTATCAACAGTGCTTGGAGGAGCCCTTACCAAATTGAATTGTAAAAGTAATTTAGAAACTGGGTTTGGTGGCACACTCCCATAGTCCCAGTTCTTGGGAGGCTGAGTCAGGAGTATTGCAAGTTCAAGGCCAGTCACAGAAAATAAAAATAAAAAAGTAATTTAGGAGCCTGGTTTTAAAAGCTGCAGAGTAGAAGAATATGGCTTAGGTAAAATCCACAACTGTTAAACACAGATGGCTATTCATCATGTAAATACACATAGGTTATTCCAAGGGAAACAGGCAGCCTAGTGGACTGGATAAAAGCCACTACAAAAGTGTATTTGACCAAAAAAGGGATTGTCAGGCTCTTCCAATAAATGCCAAGGGGAGCCGGGCATGGTGGCGCACGCCTTTAATCCCAGCACTCAGGAGGCAGAGGTAGGAGGATCGCTGTGAGTTCAAGGCCACCCTGAGACTACATAGTGAATTCCAGGTCAGCCTGGGCTAGAGTGAAACCCTACCTCAAAAAACAAAATCAAAAAATAAATAAATAAATGCCAAGGGAAGCACCCCGGATGAATCAGCTGTTATGTTTCATATATAAGCCATGTGGGCATCCACTCGCCAAATTAGACCCACCATCCAGGTTATAGTAAATGCTCAGATTAAGGGATCTCTTTCTACATAGATACCCCCATGTGATGTTATTCCTGCAAAAGTGATCATTTCAGCCTGGCACAATGACTTGTGCCTACATTCCCAGCATTCGAGAGGCTGAAGTAGGAGGATCACTGTTTGAAGCCAGCCTGGGGCTACAGAGTTCTAGGTCAACCTGGGCTAGAGTGAGAACCTGCCTTGATAAAATAAAAAGAGTATTTAATTTTAAGAATCTGATTTTCTTTTTTTTAAAAAAATATTTATTTGTAAGGACCATGCTGCCTAGGAAATGCTCAAAGGAGATGCTCTGGTGTAAGGTGCCTCTTTCTCCTAGGACTGACTAGAACTGTGTGAGGATCTGCTGGGTTCTACAGGGCCCTGCACACAATTCTAAGCTGCCAGAAGAGCTGCTTTGGTGTGGATGGCAGTCCCAAGATAAAAGGATAACATCCTATGTCACTCTGATCAGAGGAAGTAAAAAGAAATCAGCTTGGAGAGCTAAGTGGCTTGCTAAAATATTTAACAGTAGTAGTAGCTCCTGTGCTGGGCTTTCTACTTGACTCATGGAGAGTGGTCAATGGCCTGGCCACACAATTAGGCAGAGAAGCCGATAGATACAACCTGGCCTTCTTAAGAGATGCTCGTATGAGGCTCAGTCCTTTGCTAATCCGAGGAGAGTGTTAAAGTAGGACATATTGGGCTGGGATGTAGCTTAGTGAGAAAGTGTGTGGCTAGCATGCACATGGGTGTGGATTCAATTCTCAACATTGCAAAGTAAAAGAATGAACAAACTAATGAATGAGTAAAGGAACACATGTTGATACCCTTCCAGTTTGCAAAGGTCGACTAGAATTGACAGCAGATATCCTTATGTGCTTGTACAAGGTAGCCACCTGGGGTGGGATATAGCTCGGTCAGCAATGTTTACCTAGCATTCCCAGCACAGCATAACTGGGCATGGTGACATATTCCTATAATCCCAGAACTTTGGATGTAGAGGCAGAAGGACCAGAAATCTAAGATCATCTTCAGCTACACAGCCTTGGCTACATGAGATCCTGTCTCAAAAGAAAAAAAAAATGTGTTCAAGCCAGGCATGCTGGTGCACAGCTTTAATCCTAGCACTCAGGAGGCAGAAGTAGGATTGTTGTGAGTTCAAGGCCAGCCTGAGACTACATAGTGAATTCCAGGTCAGTAAGTGAGTTGCTCCAGCAGTGCAGAGATGGGTTAAATCTAGGCAGAGCTCAGATACAATAGACCAGTCAGGACTATTGAATTTTCCAGCAAACTAGAGACTGATGATGGCAGTGGGGATGACCCTCCAGGGGAAGGACCTGCACAGAACAAACAGGTGGATTATTTTGGACCAATGCCAGTAGCTTGGGCGGGGTGTGTGTGCTATATATGAGTCCTGACAAGTGCAGTTACTTTCTCTGAACTGGGTTCATTTCCAGCCATGGATGCAAGCACCCAGAATACTACTATAGGATTGCAGCAGAAGATACTGTACCAATTTGGGCCTCTGGTTTACATTTTTTTGGGACATTTTATGGTTCATAGAGTCCAACAAAGCAAAGAAGTCTTACAACAAATGGACATATGGTGTTGCATTTCCTTCTTAGAGCAATGGCTTAGTAGAGAATTGGAATGAGCAAGTAAAACATTTTCTGTCTTAAAAAAAAGGAGACACAGGCACGAGGGGCTGAATTATGCATCTCCATGAGTATGTGTTCACACTCAGCATGAGAGGCTAAAAAAGATATGCACTCCACATTTCCTTCACTTTCTGGAAGATCAAGGGAAGAGAGGTGAGAGACAATGCTGGTGCTTATATATGATTCTTCCCCACATCACCTCACTTCCTTACAGTGGTTCCTGAACCAGGGATACAACTGCAAGTGTGGGAAGCAGGGATAATTCCTAAGCAGAAAAAAACATTTGCATGTCTCTTCAAAATTCCTAAAGGCTAGGTTGGGGCTGTAGTTTAAAGGATGTATTTGGCTAGTATGCATGAGACCTTGGGTCTGACTCATCAGCAATCTGAACCAAGGTCCCTTGTAAAGGTGGAGAAGGTTGGATATTAATGAAAGAGGGCGGAACAGTAGATGGGGGTGAGGATAATTAAGAAAGGACTGTACCATTATATTAACAGCTTGAAAGGGTCCCGAGCAGTACCTAAGCTTGGTTTTTAAGTCAGTTATGCCAGAACCCCGGGCCATGCCCTTGCCTCAGCAGCCTTCAGGAAGCTTGACCTTTATGAGGTAGCCATGACTGTTTCTGTTTATTAACCTTCTGGCATCTCTTACTCTTTGCATCTGGACTGACATGATCTCTCTAACTATGCCTAGCCCTTCCTTTGCATACGGCCTGGGGTACAGTCCCTGGCACGGCAACAAGAAAAAATAATACGCTGCTGGGGCTGGAGTGTAGCTCAATGGAATGGCACTTGCCCATCACATGAGAGGCCCTGGATTCATACCCAGCAACACCCTCCCTCCCCACACACAGACAGACAAATTATATTGTGTCAGTACTTTAACAGACCACCAACAGGAAATAATATGAAGTTAAATAGACCCAATTAAAATCAGATATTAGGAGCTGAGGAGATGGCTCAGTGGTACAGTCTATGCACGAGGACCCAAGTTTGGATCCCCAGCACCCATGTAAAATGACAGGCATAGTTGCAACATGTCACCATAGTGCTGGGGAGGTGGAGATAGGAGAATCCCTAGGGCTCACTAGGTGGCTAGTTCAGCCTCTAGGTTCTGTAAAGAACCCCGTATCAAAAGAATATAGTGGTAGAGCAACCAAGACATAGGTATTGACTTCTGGCCTCCACATACATGTGCACTTGCACATACAAACATGCCCATATGCCTGTGAACACTCACACACATGCATGCTACACACATAGGCAAAAAATAGATACTGTAACAAAATAATTTCATGTTGATGGGTAAATATATGTTTTAGCTCAGACAAATGTTTTTATGTTTGATCATTTGGCTCATCTATCTAGTTTTTAGGTCATTATAGGTTCACAGCAGTTGTAAGAAACAATATTGTGGACCTGTGTACATTTTGCCCTATTTTCCTGTAATCAATGACTTCTTTCTGATGTGGTGTGTCTGCAGTGATCATGTCTCAGTATCTGCTGGTTGAACCGTAATGTTTCCTATTGGCCTTGTTTTGGCTTTGTGGCACTTTTTCCCCCCTTTGGCTCACGATTGTCATATCCACTAATCACCTCAGCATTTAATAATAGTACTAATTTTAAGTAGTACAACTTCAATATGGCTATGTTGACAGTTCCTGAGCCTTTTTAAAAATATTTTATTCATTTTCAAGCAGAGAGATACAGAGAGAGAGAGAGAGAGAGAGAGAGAGAGAGAGAGAGAGAGAGAGAGAGAGAGAGAGAGAGAGAGGGAGGAAGGGAGAGCGCGAGCGCACCAGGGCCACCACCTTGTGGGTCTTGCTTATGTGGGTACTGGGGAATTGAACCGGGGGCCTTAGGCACTGGAAGCAAGTGCTTTAACCCTCCATAGCCTTTTAATGGCAACCTTGCCTGGACATTTGGAGAGGATAATTAAATATTAAATACAGAACCCAGAGTATGAATAGCCTAATGTGGTATCATCATATAAACTTTCATAAGATTTCATTTGGCCCCAAGCTCAGTAATGTCTAGATTGAACTCTCTTGTTTAAATTAGTGTTGGTAGAGCTAGCCTCATATCATTCGTGTCCCTTCCCAGGCCAGCACCTGATAAATTTCTATGGAAAATAGATTTGTTCTCTATGCAAACAGCCATGTTCTTAATCTAATTTCAATGAACTCCTTCCCTTCAAAAATGACCTTTTAGACTTTTTCTTTTGTTGCATGTTTTCTAGTTTTTCTTCATCTTTGAAATTCTGTATCTCACTCAAAGCCAGCTTTAGGAGATGTCTCTCAAGGTCCCTGCTCCCTCTCCACTGTCCTCAGCCCCTGAGCACTAATTTCTGGAAACCATGTGGCCTCTGACTCTCCTTGTTTCCTCCAGGGATTTCCTGAACTCACCTTTGTGTCTCCTGTCTTTCACTCCTCCTGTCTCAAAACAAAAGCAAAACACAGAAAAAGGGCATGGACATGGTCCCATTATCCCCCCTAATAACACACCCCAGGGAGCTGAAGCCATTTTAGTAGCCCCCACCTCTCAAGTCTCACTGGACTTCTGGTGGGTGTTCAAGATCAAGCGACCAGTCACCCACATCCTCTTATGGTTGTTCTGTCCTTTGACTCAGCCTACTGATGGTAGCAATTCTGGAGAATTCTTTCTTCTTTCTCTCTTTTGTTCTTTCTTTGGAGACAGTTTCTTTCTCTAAATTTTTGTTTGTTTGTGACAGGGTCTCACTATGTAACCCAATCTGGCCTCAAAAAGCAGAGGCACATACCTATAGTCTCAGTTTTTGGGAGGCTAAGGCAGAAGAATACCTTGAGCCCATGAGTTCAAAGTCAGCCTAGGCAATATAGCAAGACCC
Organism: Zapus hudsonius; assembly: GCA_004024765.1. Lineage (NCBI taxonomy): Eukaryota > Metazoa > Chordata > Mammalia > Rodentia > Dipodidae > Zapus > Zapus hudsonius. The sequence goes on along the minus strand of PVHP010028738.1, from coordinate 10,239 downwards.
TATCTACGAATGAATCAATCAATCCTCTGGAGAAAAAGGGCAAGCTATCCCCTAAAAAGACATGGGATGATAGAATATGAGACTTCACCATTGCCCATCTCTCATTCCATGACAGCCCTCCTCTGAGAGTAAGACACCTGGAGGAATAGCAGAATTCCTGTCAAGACAAAAGAATGGCCAGGCGTGGTGGTGCACACCTTTAAATCCAGCACTTGGAAGGCAGAGGTAGGGAGATTGCCATGAGTTTGAGGCCAGCCTGAGACTACATAGTGAATTCCAGGTCAGCCTGGGCTAGAGGCAGACCCTACCTTGTGAAAACCAAAAAGAAGAATGTTTTGGAAGCTCCACAGTAAAATAAAAGGTTAGGAAGAACTCAGCGCTCAGCTTTCTCAGAGAGAGACTACTTTCAACACCTACTCTGACACTCCCACCTTCCCTCCCCCATCCTCACCTCATCCCCTCCCCCTCATAATGCAGCTCATGTATGGATGAGGGGACCAAAACCAGAACTAACAACCTTATTACGTGACTGTGTAGCTTCAGAACTTTTCTTAGCCCAAATCACTAAACTGAATTCATCTTCTCTCTTCTTACCTTTGCCAGATTCAAATGTTTCAATAGTTTTTGTCTGTTTTGTTTTGAGCCAGGGTCTCATTCTAGTCCTTGCCAGCCTGGAACTCATTCTGTGGTCCAGGCTGGCCTTGAACTCAGAGGTGAGCCTCTTAACCTCAGTTTTCTGAGTGGGGGATAATTATAAGTGTGATTCGGCTTCAGCAACAAAAAGAAATAATGTTTTTCCCATATTTGCTTCTTTACCAGGTGTGGTGGCGCACACCTTTAATCCCAGAACTCGGGAGGCAGAGGTAGGAGGATCACCCTGAATTCAAGGCCACCCTGAGACTACATAGTGAATTCCAGGTCAGCCTGGGCTAGGGGGAGACTCCACCTCAAAAAACCAAAATAAATAAATAATATCCTAATTCATTTCTTCACCGAGTACTTTAGTATTTCCCTGGGAATAAGATGGGAGCCTGTGCTTCTGTTGAGAGGGAAGGAAATTATTTAGGTCTCACCCTTTTCCCCTCAAGATTTTGACCAGACTTCAGTGGGATTTGCTGCCTGCGGAGGGCGCAGAAGGTCGGAGAGCAGTGTTGCTCTTTAATTTTCCCTCTCCAGAGCCAAGCTAAATTCCAGAAAGCCACATACAGAGGGGATTTTTGTTTCCTTTCTTCCATCCCCAGTCGGGGTGGCGGCAGGGCTCAAAGAGCAGTCTGTTCGGAGGAGAAGCCGGCGTCTGCCTCTCCCCAAGCTGCCCTGATCAAATCCCAGGCAGCCCGTCGGTGCTTAGATAACCGGCCGGGAAACCCGAGCCCAGCAGCTCTCGGTCATCTGCGACCAGCCGAGATTGAGCGCTCAGGCCGGGCTGCCGCCCCTGGGAGCTGTGCAGCACAAAGGAGGTTTTCAGAACGCCCTGGGCTGCGGCTCACCAGGACCATTGTTCAGCCTCACGGAGGTAGAGAGAGAGAGACAGAGAGAGACAGAGACAGAGAGAGAGGAGAGAGCCTTGTACATGCTAAGCAAGTGTTCCTACCCTGAGCTACACCCTCAACCCTCAGTCTGCCCCATTTCTGCTTGCCCTTTCTTTCTTTCTTTCTTTCTTTCTTTCTTTCTTTCTTTCTTTCTTTCTTTCTTTCTTTCTTTCTTTCTTTCTTTCTTTCTTTCTTTTCTTTCTTCTTCCTTCTTTTCTTCTTTCTTCTTTTTTGTTTTTCTGTTTGTTTTTCAAGGTAGGTTCTACCTCTAGCCCAGCTGAACTGGAATTCACTATGTAGTCTCAGGAAAAAGCATCCTTAAATGCTGAACTACAGAGGAGATGGGGCCTTGTACCAGTGGAGAGTAAGCATAGTTTCTATTATTACAGTATTTATTGAGCAATTTCTGGGCTGGACGCTACAGAAGCATGGGAACCATAGGATGTAGAAAACATGTGGTCAGGAGTTGAATATGGTGGCTCCTACCTATATCCCAACACTTGGGAGGATTTGAAGCCAGCATGGGCTACATAGCAAGTGCTAGGCCAACCTGGGCTAAGAATGAAACTGTTACCATCCCAAAAGTTGTGAAAATGGGAACACTGAGGTCATCAGAAGGTGATAACAAAAAGCTGAGACGTGGTGGCCACACCTTTAATCCCAGCACTCAGGAAGCTGAGTAGGAGGATCACTGAATTTGATGCCAGCCTGAGACTCCATAGTGAATTCCAGGTCAGCCTGGGCTACAGGGAGACCCTGCCTGGAACAACCACCAAAGCTGAGACATGTATGAACACTGCTTCTGGGTCCATAGTTTGGGCAGCTCCCTAAAAGGGAGTGTACACCTGTGTGTATGCGCAGACTTACAAAGACCAAGCTTGTAAAATATGTACTTGGGAGACAAACAAGAAATGTCAAGTCCTCACTGTGAGGTTTGGAGGACAAAGAACCACATAACTTGTAGACATAAAACCCAAGCAATGGCTTGAGAGTGGGCAGAATGCTGTTGCTCAGAGCTGCCTGTTGCCAGGTCTTCATTTCAGCTACAGAACTCTCACCATTATCTTGTGTAGTAGCAGAATGCAGGATGCAGATAGGAGAGTATGGGCATGCCAGGGACTCCAGATGCATGCACCACATTGTGCACCTGGCTTTATGTGGGTACTGGGGAATCAAGACTGGGCCAGCAGGCTTTACAAGCATCTTTAATTGATGAGTCATCTCCCCAGACCCTTGAAATCTTTATTTATTTATGTGTGTGTATGTGTGTGAGAGAGAGAGAGTAAAAGAGAAGTGAGAGTGGGTGCACCAGGGCCTCTTGCCTCTGCAAAAGAACTCTAGATGCATGTGGTTTTACATGGGTGCAGGGTTGACAGGCTTTGCAAGCAAGTGTCTTTAATTGCTGAGCCATCTCCCCAGCCCTTATGCTTTCTTTTTTATTTTGTGTGTGTATGTGTGTGGAGGCCAGAGGTCCAAGTTAGTTATCTTCCTCAGTCACTCTCTATTTATTGAGACAAGATCTCTCATTGAACCTATAGTTCACAGATTCAGCTAATCTAGCTAGCCAGAGGATCCACCTGTCTCTGCCTCTGAGCTCTGGGATGGCAGGTGCCCACCACCATACTCAACACTTATGTGGGTACTGGGGTCTGAATTCTGACCATCATGTTTTGTTTTGTTGTTGGTGTTTTTTTTCCAAGGTATGATCTCATTCTAGCCCAGGCTGACCTGAAACTCTAGTCCCATGCTGACCTCAAACTCATGGGGACCCTTCTACCTCTGCTTCCTGAGTGCTGGGATTAAAGGCGTGTGCCACCACGCCCGACATGGCCCTCATGCTTATGTGGCCAGCATTTTGCTGACCGAGCCATTGCCCTCGCCCTCATACTTACTTTTTGCTTGGATAATTGTCTGTTGACTTTCTGAGGAATCCTTTTCCCTGATGGAAGGCAGAAAGAGAGGTTGAAATAATTTAGAGGCTGAGGCTAGGGATGTAAGGTAGAGTGATTGTTTAGCATGCACAAAACCCTAGGTTCTATTCCTAGCACCACATAAACTGGGCATTGTGGCACATGTCTGTCCTAGCACTTGGGAGAGGGAGGCCGAATAATTAGAAGTTCAAGGTCATCCTCAATTTTCACTTCAGGCTGGAAAAGGAAAGAACTTGGATGAACAGAGAACATAGTCCTGCTTTGGAGCACCCGTCCCATTTCCTGAGAACTGTATCAACCACTCCCAGCTGAGGCGGTGATGATGTCCTCAGCTCTTAGTATGTAATGGTGATCACCTGGAATGTAATCACCTGGAATCTCTCCTAGCCAATGAATTTTATTTTAACCTTAGCATAACATTGCTGTCTTCTCTTTCTTTCTTGAATTTCGTTCACTCGTTACTATATGATCTTGCACTTTTGTTTTTATGTCTGTGGGTGTATATGTACCTACCACAGCAAGTGTGTGGAGGTCAGAGGACACCCTCAGGGTTGTTCCTCTCCTTCCACATGTCTTCAGACAGGTCTCTCTTGTTTGCTGTTGGAAAAGCTAGTCTAGCTGGCCTGAGAGCTTCAGGATTTCCCTGGCTTTACTTCCCATTGTTGTAAGTACATGGAGATTACAAATGTACGTGCCACTTTTGCATCCATCTGGCTTTATGTGGTGCTAGTCATCCAAATACCAGTTGGCAGGCTTGCAGAGCCAGTGCCTTAACTGCTGAGTCATATCCCAGCCCCTTATTTTTATTTTTATAATTTTGTTAAATTTTACAGTGCTGGAAATGAACCCAGGGCCTTACACATGCTAGGCAAGTGCTCACACACTAAGCTATGTCTCTCAGTTCCTTTTTCCATTTATTTATTTATTTTATTTTGAGATAGGGTTTGGCTAAGTTGCTGAGACTGGCCTTGAACTCACTTTGTTCAGACAAGCCTTGAACTTGCAAGATTCTCCTCCTCAGCCTCCTTAGTAGCTGGCATCACAGGCCTGTGCTACCAGGTCTGTCCATCTTGCCCATATTCTTCTCTATGGATGGTAACTGTTCATCCTTTCTCTATCCGGTATGCAAATGTGTGTATGATCACAGAAGAAGAAACTAAGATGTGGGGCTTGAGCAGATGGAAGAACCTGACCTCATTGGAAAGCAGGAGAAGTAGCTCATAAGGAGGACTGAAGCTGGCGTGTTAGTGCATGGTGTGTAGGGAGGCTGAGGCAGGAGGATCTCTTGAGCCCAGGAATTGAAGACCTGCCTGCAGCACAACAGCAACATAGTGAGACCCCATCTTAACAACATAAGAACTATTCAATGAGGGGCTCTCAGTCTCTCCTGGGATTCACTCTCATTGTATCGAGCTTTGCATGACTTATAGACAATTGGACCCATGGAAGTAGGGACAGGAAAAAAGCTATCTTCAACAAAAAACAGAGAAGGTGGCACTGATGAGGGTTGGGGAAGGAAGGATGAGAAGGAGCACATGTCTGAATGTGTGACGAGACATACTGAAAGAGAGCACAGAATTTTTAGGTTCAATGTTATTTCTCTAGGGGAACTTCCAGCAGAGCACACATGCAAAGAGAGGAATAAAAAAGTACTAGAGGATTCCAGCCCTGCACCTGTGGGACAGATGGCAGAGAAAATGGAGGAGAGCCAAGATCCATCAATAAGACAAGAAGATAGCAGACTTCCCACCATAAGACTTGCCACCTCTGCCACATCTGCCAGGGTCCAGGAGAAACTGAAGAGGAAGAGGTGACATGAACACTGCTCTTACTGATAGCCTGACAACCAGCTCCAGGGTAATTGTGACAGCACAGTGATCAATCAAAACCCATCAAAGTAGAAATCCAGAGGCTACAGACAACACTAAATTAGACTGCCAACAGGCCTGTTATGGCTCAGGGAACACTGCAGAAGAGGGGACAGAAGGATTGTAAGAGCCACAGAGTGGGTAGAAATACCCTGAGCATGGTCCCCACTCTTGCACCACAGAGACTGAGGACTTCATGACCTCACAGTGAATACCATAACCCCACTAAGGAGGATCCCAGGGAATCAGGATTGTGTGTGGGGGAGGGGTATGTGTGAAGAGATGTTATATATAAAATAAAATTGAGGGTTAGAAAGATGGCTCAGCAATTAAGGCCAGTATCCATGTAAAGCCAAATACACAAAGTGGCACATGCATTTGGAGTTCATTTGCAATGGCTGGAGGCCCTCATTCTTTCTGTCTGCAAATAAAATAAAATTGAAAAAAAAAAGCACTGGAGATGCTGACTCAAAAAAAGGAAAACATTCAGGGCTGGGGAGATGGCTCAGTGGTTAAAGAGCTTGCTTGCAAACAATGCCTGTCTGGATTCCATTCCCCAGTGCCCATGTAATGCCAGATGCCAAAGTGGGGCATGTGTCTGGAGTTCCATTTGCATGGCAAGAGGATTTGACGAACCCATTCTCTCCCTTTCTTCTCTCTCTCTCTCTCTCTCTCTCTCTCTTTCTCTCACACACACACACAAACTAAATAAAACAATTTTAATTTATGAGGGGGAGAGAGAGAGAGAGAGAGAGAGAGAGAGAGAGAGAGAGAGAGAGAGAGAGAGAATGAGAATGAGCATGCAAGGGCCTCTTGCCACTTCAGATGAACTCCAGGCACTTGTTCCAATTTGTGCGTCTGGGTTTTGCATAGGCACTGGGAAATGGAGCCCAGGGCCAGTAGGCTTCTCAAACAAGTGCCTTTAACTGCTGAGCCATCTTCCCAGTGCCAAATGTTTAAAAGTATTTTTTAAAAATTCATTTTGGTGAGGTGTGATGGCTTACGCCTTTAATCCCAGAATTTAGGAAGCCGAGATAGGAGAATTATTGTGAGTTCAAGGCTAGCCTGGCTATATTGAGATCCTGCCTGGAAAAAAAATAACAACAAAAAAAATTCTCTGGATCTGAACGCTGGGATACAACATAGTAGTAGAGCTCTTGCCTAGCAATATACAAGGCCCCAGGCAGGTTCCATCACCACAAGAAAAAAAAAAAAAGGATAGAACCTAGTTAGAACGCCTGAGCATTTTTATACATATGTCATTATACAGTTTTTTTTTGTTTTGTTTTGTTTTGTTTTTTCAAGGCATGGTCTCACTCTAGCCCAGGCTGACCTGGAATTCACTATGTAGTCTCAGGGTGGCCTTGAACTCATGGTGATCCTCCTACCTCTGCCTCCTGAGTGCTGGGATTAAAGGTGTGCACCACTACACCCGGCTCTATTATAGAGTTTTTTTGAGGCAGAGTTTCACTACGTAGCCCAGGCTGTCCTGAACTCACCATGTAAACCACACTGACCTTGAAATCATGGTAACCCATCTCTTTCATCATCCTGAGTGCTGGGATTACAGGCAGGGGCCACTATGCTTGGTACACATTTTTCTCATTCCTCCCTCTCTCCACTGACCTACCTCATCCTCTCTTGCCCACCTATTGCTGGCTTCTTTCCTTCTCCCAAATCGTTTTCCTTCTGTTAACATGTCACATGTAATCTGTCATCCTCTCTTTTGTTTCACTCCCCTTCCCTTAAGAGCCCTCCTTTTTTAGGCGGGGAGGGATTGTGCGGCTCGAACCTGAGGCCTTGTGCATGTTAAACACATGCTTTACCACTATGCTACCTCCCTCAGCCCACTCCTCTCCTCTAAGTTCTTTGTTAACCTTGGCCCATTTTAGAGAGCTTGAATTGACCTCCCTGACAAAGCCTCTGTAATTGGAGGAGGAGAACCTTTATGGTCTGACCTGCCCTGACTCTGAGATCCCTGCCAAGCCAAAGACCAAAGTCTTTCCCATTCCAGCATTACAGGTAATGGGATGGACATGCCTCTGCACTGTGACTCTGAGTCATTCTAGACTGAATGGGAGAGTGAAAGGTTACTGAAACCATCAGCAGAACTAGTGCATATCCAGTTAAGTTGACATGATAGTGAAAAGATATCCCAAACAACAGATTATACTTCCTAAATGGGTCAGCATGAATACATTAATCAACATACTTAGTTCTGCAGCTCAATTGATCAGGAAAGAAATTTGAGTAGTAAAGCCCATGCTCTCCCCTACTGAACTATCATTAAAAGTTTAAAAAAATAGTAATAATTTGGGAACTGGGATACAGACCAGCGGTACAGAGCTTGCCTAATATGCATAAGACCCTGGGTTCAATCTGCAACCCAGCAGAAGAAAAAATAAAAAGGGATGTGGAGCCAGCAGGGTTGATTGTGAGGAATACCTCATTGTCAAGGAGGCAACTACTCCGGGAAAGGGGACAGACAAGGGAGAAGAGTGTCACAGGAATTTCCTGTCCTCCTTTACCTCCACTCCACCCTTAGCAGTCAAATTACAAGAATGGAGCAAGGGAGCAGTTTTTAATCCCAGAACTCTGGAGACTGAGGTAGGAGGATTACTGTGAGTTTGAGGTCATCCAGGCTACAGAGTGAAACAGAATGAGTTACAGGTCAGCCTGGGCTAGAGAGAGAACCTCAGAAATGCTGGGAAGATGGCTCAGTGCTTAAAGGAGCTTGCTTGCAAAGCCTTCCAGCCCAGGTTTAATTTGCAAGCCCCTCATGTAAATCAGACACCAAAAGTGGTGCAAGCATCTGGCATTCATTTGCAGCAGCAAGAGGACCTGGTAAATATCCCAACCTTGCCCACTACATACAAATAAATAAATAAAAATGAAAAGCAGACAGCACAGGACTGGGTGTGCTCAGCGGCAGAGCTCATACTTAGCATGTGCAAGACCTGAGCCCAGTTTTCAACAGGGACACAAAGCAGTGAGAAGAAGAGAGCTCAAAGCGAGAACTGCAAGGTGGTCTCTTTCCTCCTCTGAAGCTTTTTACAACTCAATGCTTGCACCGGAAACTCAATCTTTAGTGTTCAGTTTCTTTTTCTGTGGACTATCTTTTCTCCTCAATATAACAGCATCTTCTGTATTTTGTGTCTCCTTCAGTTCCTGCCTAGCAGGTACTTTGATTCTGTGGTTGAATGAAATGATCACATAAGTTCTCAGGAGGGCCATCCTTGAGGAGACAATCATGGTGGGAACAGGCTGCAAATAATTTTCATGACAAAATGCTGCAAGTGATTCAGCCTAATACCCAGTTATGCTGCTCCCAATGAAAGGGAAACTTTTTCTTTCTTTCTTTCTTTCTTTCTTTCTTTCTTTCTTTCTTTCTTTTTTTTTAAAGTTTCTTTGTTGTTTAGGTTAAGAATAAGCCATATGGAAACCTACTTCTATGGATAATGGCACACCCAGAAGCCATAGATTACTAGAAAATTTTCAGTGTCAGGGATGGGATACCTTCCTGTGAGGTGTTGGCCAGGGAGGTCCCTGAGGCCCCCAAAACATTACAGTCCATTGCCAAGGCTCTTGGTTGCTCACTAGAACTAGATGGTAAGACCCTATTACTGAAGACTCTACATGCTTGGGCTGCAGGTCACTGAGAAATCAACCTGGAACTGAGCTGGAATCCTCCTCCCTGTTAACCAGCTGACAGAAAGCTGGAAAAAGCCCTTATGGGAGAGAAGTCATCAGTGGTGGTGAACAGCAGTGAACCTTGCAAGCCTTAAGACTGGCCAGCCAGGCCAAATGTGCCAACTGGTGCAGCAGTGGCACATCTGTTATAGGGGGAACCAACTGCCCTCTAATTAGACTGGAGGCCCAATCCATGGGAAGGGATTACATGCCTGGTACTGAAGACCTAGTCAAAAGCCTATGGTGGGGGAGGTCATGAGCCCTAAGGGAATATTACTTGCTGTTGTCTGGCTAAATGCATATATTATGCCCACCAAACTGCCTTATCCCATATATCAATGATACTCTCACTTTTGGCTAGAGAAGATTCTCTTTTCAGATGGTAGTGACCACCAGGATGACTCAAAAGGCACCACAGGGCTAAAAAGAAGTGACAGTGGAGTGTTCAACAGTGAGACATCTCTATCACACCCCCAAGGCTCAGGTTCTATTGCAGAAGAGGTGTTGGAAAGATTGTAAGAGCCAAGGAAGGGTAGGACTGCTTACAATGCAAACTTCCAGACACAAAATGACCTTGATATTCATGTCTTTGCAGTGCCAGACACTACCTACACAAGACCTTCGTAATAAGAGGAAAAGATGACATCAAAACAAAATAGACTAATTGAGAGGGAAGGGGTATGATGGAGGGTGGATTTGAGAGGGGGAAAATAGGGGTGGGGAGGGAATTATCATGGTTTATTGTCTACATTTTTTTTTTTTTTGGTTTTTCGAGGTAGGGTTTCGCTGTCGTCCAGGCTGACCTGTAATTCACTATGTAGTCTCAGGATGGCTTATTGTCTACAATTATAAGCTGTCAATAAAAGGTTTTTTTAAAAAAAAAAATAGGGCTGGAGAGATGGCTCAGTGGTTAAGGCACTTGCCTCCAGTGCCTAAGGCCCCGGGTTCAATTCCCTAGGTCCCACATAAGCCAGACCCACAAGGTGGTGGCTGTGGTGTGCTCTCTCTCTCTCTCCTTGAAAATGAATAAATAAAATATTTTTTAAAAAATAATAAATAAGGGCTGGAGAGATGGCTCAGGGGTTAAGGCACTTGCCTCCAGTGCCTAAGGCCCTGGGTTCAATTCCCCAGGTCCCATATAAGCCACACCTACAAGGTGGTGGCCCTGGTGTTCTCTCTCTCTCTCTCTCTCTCTCTCTCTCTCTCTCTCTCTCTCTCTCT
>PVHP010028737.1:0-22838 GCA_004024765.1 Zapus hudsonius | reverse complement strand
AGAGTTCCTGAGGTCAGGGTCACAGGTTCAATTCCTGGGACAGCCAGCTAGCTTGGCTTTGTTCTGTGATCTCATCTTGTATTCTTCACCGAGACCAGCCATCTGGCGAACGCAGATCACGGGTCACAAAGGGACTAATAAGCCAGACAGTGTGGAGGGAGCAGCCGGAGTCTCTCGCCGTAGATGATGAGTAATTAGTGAGGCGATTTCTAATCATGTGCATATCTTTATTTTATAGCATCATGAAGTCCGCAGATGATAACATGCTCATCAAATATTCTTCCTGGTCAGTCCTGTTGAACTCTTTTTTTAACCAGTTTTTTTTTTTTTTGTTACAATTAGTATTATTTTTTAGGTGTCCTGAATGATCTGACTGTACCTTGAGGCTCGCAGGACAGTGAGGAATGGCCCTGAGAACAAGGTCGGGTGGAGACTAGGAGAGAGACCTCTTGTGAGTTTTTAGATCCAGATCCACTGAATTAAAAAATAAAAGTTAAAACAAAAAGAAAACACCATTTTGAATGAGAATGTCTAGGGAAATACTTTCTGGTTTTTCTAAGTATATCTTGATCTATAAATCTGTTGTTTCATTAACGAATGCATAGTGTGCTAAGAGAAATATAGATCAGCTAGCCCTGTGCTGTTCCATATGGCCCCCCTGGTCCTTTGGGGCTTGTCCAAATTAAGATGTATTGCCAACTGGAAATCTGTGCTGGGTTTCAGATGCTTGAGATGAGAAAATGATGTGCCACTAATAATACTCAAGTGTTAACTACATGTTGGAAAATAACATTTTGGCTACGATAGGTTGAATAAAATATTGACACTTGATTTTAGCTATTTAAAAAATATTTTTAGTATATCCTATAGAAAACTCATAATTGAGTGTATAGCTCCCATTATATTTCTGCTGGGCCCCACTGATCTAGACCAGCCCCTCATTTGACTGATGAAGGTTGAAGGGTGGAGGTTAAATAACAGCTGAGCTTCCCATGTCTGCAACTTTCTCTGCCTGTAGGCCAGGTGCTGAGAGGAATAGGAACTCTGAACCACCTTGTGGTTGTCCTATGTGCAAATTTAAGCCTGAGGTACTGCATGTTGGAGCAATGCCAGCTGTGTGTGTATGTATGCCAGTTACTTCACACACACACACACACACACATAGACAAACACACAGACACACACCTCATGCAGGGGTGGGATGCTTTATTTATAATATTGCTATTTAGGTTATTTTATCTTTATAATTCAGTGATCATGCAGTTTTTTTGTTCTGAGAAATGCATATTAATATATTAGACATTAGGGCTGATGAGACAACTTGGACAAGTGCTTGACTTGCAAGCATGAGTGTCTGAGTTTGACTCTCAGTACTTGCGTAAAAAAAGCCTGGTGTGGTGGTGTGCACCTGTGATACCAGAGTTTGGGAGGCAGAAACAGCAGGATCTACAGGGACTCTCTGCCTAGTCAGTCTAGCCTAACTGGTGAGCTCCAAGCCAATAATAGATGATAGATTTTATATATATATATATATGCATATACATGTATATATATATATATATATATGGAAGGTGTTCCTGAGGACAACCAAGGTTGTCCTCTGTCCTCCACATGCAGCCCATATACATGTGCCGCACAAGCACACATGTACCTGGATTTGTATGTGCACCCATGCACACACATACACATGCACACAAAATTCAAAAATTGGAGATTCACAATTTAGCTCTGGGATAAATCAATATGGTGCTCATTCAAGTGATACTTTAACATGTAGTTCTTATTATAAAGAGGATTGTGGGTAGCTGGTAGACAAAGCAGCAAATGTTGGGTTGTAAACAGTTCAGATATTGTCAACATCTTAAAGATGTCAACTGTATGGAACTTCACGTCTAGTCTTTCTTTTTGGCCCATGTGACCATCAGTTTGATATCAGTTGCCCTCATAATCCCAATTTGCAAAACCAGGAAGGGTGGCGCATACCTCTAATCCCAGCACTTTTGAGCCTGAGATAGGAGAATTGCCATAAATTCAAGGCCATCCTGGGCTACTGTCATAGCCAAACACAGCTGGGATGAATCTTCAATCCAGGTACAATTTGGGGGAGGAAAGTATTTATTGAAAATACAGATTGAGGGGAAGTTCCATAACATCCAAAGAGGCTGGCCCTCTTTCACAGGTCTGAGCAGAGAGAAAAACCCATCACCAACACCATACACACAGAACAGCAAACAGGCAGGAGGGCCAAGGAGGGAATTCTTTCCCCTTTATATAGTCTTAGGGTGGAGGTCTTACAACCCTTCCCTAGACTTAATGGCTTCCCGAGTCTCTGGAATTTCCTTCCTGCACTGCCCACACAGGAAAGGATGTTTACTTCTAGCTTCTTTACATCCTTCCCCCTCCTGAGAGGCTACCTTCCTGTAAACATCCTCAGAGACCCACCCAAGATATTTAAAAAGATCCAAGTTGACAACAAAACCTAACCATCACAGTGGTTTCCAAGTGAGTTTCAGGTCAGCCTGGGAAGGAGTGAGATCCTGCCTCGAAAAACCAAAAACAAAAGAAAAACCAATAATCCTGACTATGAACATTCATGAAGTTATTCATTTAGAAGACACACCGTGGCTGTGGAAGGAAGGTATATGATTACTATGCCATACGGTGGTACACAGAGGTATTTCCAGCTTGCCATTTTTCTGTGCTTTTTGGCAAATAGGACTGGTTGATCCTGGGTACAAAGAAGCAAAACAAGTGTCTGAGTGGTTACCATCTGTGATGATTTGAAAGTAAATAAATACTCACCATAGCCTCACATGTTTGTGATTAAGCCTCATGCTTGATCGCCAGCCTGTGGAGCCTTGCTGGAGGAGGTGTGTCACTGGGGGGGGGGCAGGCCTTGAGACTTTAGAGTGCCCTCCCCCTCCCTTAACAGAACGAGCTAACTCATTCTTGCTGTGTGTTCTTGCCATGCCTTCCCAGCCATGATGAAACTTCCCCTGGAATCTGTAAGCTGAAATAAACCCTTTCCTTCCATAAGCTGCTGCTTCTGGTCGGGTGTTTACTCTCAGCAACAAGAAAGTAACTGCTACACTTTCCAGTAGGAAAAATAAGGACCTGTGTCCTGTGTGGGGAAGTTTAGTGTCATTTCCATCCTCTCATGTGAAAGTTAGAAGGGAGGGACAAGAGTTGTCCAGTGGTCCAGTAAACAGATACTGTGGTTAGTGAAGCCTTTTCTGTGTCCCATGCCATTGTGGGTGCTGGGATATAGGACCTGCACCCCATGGACATGCTATTCTGGTGGGAGGGACTGTAAGTAGTAATAGATGCTGTGTTTCTCTCTCTCTCTCTCTCTCTCTCTCTCTCTCTCTCTCTCTCTCTCTCTCTCCCTCTCTCTCACACACACACACACACACACACACACACACACACACACACATGGTCAGGTAGCATACCTGCTGTAAAGAAGTGAAGCTGAGTGAGAAGATTAAACTCTCCTGCTATTTCTAGGTAGAGTAGTCCAGAGATTTGTATGGGTTAAAAGCAGTCACAGGAATGTTTAGAATCTCCTCCAGATCTGAAATCCCAAATCTAATTAAGTCAAAAGTGATGGCAGTTCAAGCTCTTCAGCATTCATTAAAATCCATTTCCAAATAGATGTTGTTCTTAGAGTTTTGATTCGTTCCACTGATGTGGTCACTGATGGGCAGAGTGTTTTGAGCATCCTGTCTTTTGAGTGACTTGGCTGCATACAGCATCATTGTATTTTAAAAATGGTTTCTTCAGTGTGAAAAGGATGCCCCTTGGGTTGGTCATTTGGGTCCTGCTCCTTTTCCCTAAGATTTATTCAGCTTGCAGCTGATGGAAGAGGGGAGATGCTCACATTTTACCAGCTAGATTTTAGGCAGTTATTCAGTATATCAAAGAGTTCATCTGAGATATTTTAATATAAATGAAAATTAAGCAGGAGCTCTGGGACCGCCCTGTTTTAATTACAAGTGGAATGCATCTTTGGAGACCATTTTTGCCTGTGATAATCATAATAGTGTCATTATGATATTTTAAAGGATTGTTAATAAGCTGGGTCTAGCCTGAAGTCTTAGTTTGGCCTATAGATGATTCTCTCACACCAAAAGCAAAGGCTAAAGAAAACATTTGGTTTGGGCCCTAAACTGCTTTGGTTGGTGGTGTGAAACAGTTGTGTAATAATCAGAAGAAGGGTGTTCCTAAGAGTGGTGTGTTCTGAGCCTGGGGCTGTAGCTCAGTGGTAGAGTGTGTCTGGCATGTGTGAATCCCTTGGTTCAATCCTCAGCACACGTGTGTGCCAAAAATGGCTTGTTTTATTTTATTTATATATAAACTATTTTTTATTTATTTGGAAAGAGAGAGACAGACACAAAAAGACACAGAGAGATATAGTATGGTCGTGCAAATGAACTCCAAACTCATGCACCACTTTGTGTATCTGGCTTGATGTGAGGGCTGGGGAGTTGATCCCAGGCTGTCAGGCTTTACAAGGAAGCGCTTTACCTCTGAGCCATCTCTCCACCCCCAAAGTAGCTTGTTTTTACTGGTTTTGTTTTAGTTTTGAGTAGGTTGAGTGTATTTACTTTTAAAAAATTATTTTTTGTACCATATTGCATATTGATTGTATTTACTTTTGATTGAGGATCATCCACAAAGTTTTAACTTGATTTCCTACACATTCTGCCTGTGGCATTGGGAAATTCTAGTGGTAGAGACAGTCTAAATGTGACCCCTGACCTTGGCTGGCATGGAATCCAGGCTACTGGTTTGTTTCCTAGGATGATACTTCACAGCCAGTGAAACCAGTCCCATGTGAATTATTTAACTCCTCTCATCCTTGAAGACTGTTCCAAGGAAGCTGAATGACTTACCCATTTTGGGCTTGCAAATGTCCTTCTGTTCTTTCTTTTACTGAGGATAGAAATGCCTCCTGGGTCTCTGGTTCAGCCTGCTGTCGTTTATGATCTCTCTACATCAGCTCTTTCTTCCAGTCCCTGTTGTAATGCGATTTATCTTTTTAAAATCACATTTCTCATCATAATTCTCACATGTACTTGTCTTTCTCAGAATATTGTTATTTTAGTATAGAACTTAAGGGAAGGAAGGAATAAAAGAAAGGACGGAAGAAAGAAGAAAGGGAAAAAGAAGGCAGAAGGGAAGGAAGGAAGGAAAGGAGGAAGAAACACAAAAATGGAAATTCTCTTTAGACACGGACTCTCAGGTTATGACAGCATTTAGTTTGCTTATCTGTTAGTCAGGGTTCTCTAGAGGAATAGAACGGATAGAATGGAAATGTGTTATGAAAGGGATTTACCGCATTGCCTTACAGGACACAGGCTGGGCAGTCCAACACTAGCTCTCCTCAGGTGGAGAGTCAGAGAACCGGTCCTTGGGCCAATGCCTCAGCAGTCCCAATCTGGCACTGGAGGTCTGGAGATTCTGGACACTGCTTGATCTTTGGTCCCTGTTGGAGCTGGGTTCAGTGCCCCTGAATGTTAGCAGCAGCGGGGTAGAGCACGCACCGGTGAAGGCCTGAGGCTCTCTTGGGGCTTCCTTCTGTAGGATCCACCACTAGAAGGGTCCCCCACTTTAGGGAAGGTCTTCTTTCCTCAGTTAACCCTTCCTGGAAATGCCCTTTTAGACCCACCCAAGAGGTATGACTCTTATTTCTAATCTGATCAGGTTGACAAGAGAATTTAAGCAGCACAGCTTATAACTCAGAATTCCCAGTATTGGTTTATTCCTCGTCAAATGTTCAAAACATTTTTTTCACTCTGGTAAAATTTGTATAGCATGGCACCATTCAGACTGTTTCAAAGATGCAGTTCATTGGAATTTAGTTTATTCAACATATCAAACAACTGTCACCGCCATCCCTCTCCAGAACTCTTCCTAATCACCGTCAAATGGCTCTCTACTCTTCAGCCATTGACCAGTAATTCCCGTTTTCCCCCCAAGTGCCTGGTAACTTCAGTTCTATGTTCCATCTCTAGGAATTTGCCTATTCTAGGAACTCTTTGTTGTTGTTTGTCTTTTTTTTTTTTTGAGGTAGGGTCTCACTCTAGTCCAGGCTGACCTGGAATTCACTATGTAGTCTCAGGTGACCTCAAATTCACAGTGATCCCCCCACCTCTGCCTCCTGAGTGTTATCACGGTAGAAGAAGCTGGTCACTTCATCTACATTCACAGCAGAGAGACGACAGCCAGCACCAGCAAGCAGGAGCTGACTCTGAATACACCATAGGGCTGGATTCAAGATCCGCCCCTCCACCCGAGTGACACCCCTCCTCCAGCAGGGCTCCACCTGCTGCAGTCTAAGTAGGAAGCTACTCAAAAATACCTGAGGCTATAGGGCCATTTCCATGGAAGCCACTTTAGTTTATAGAGTCTTTGCAGAAGTTCTTAGTTAAGTATATAGATATATTATCTGAGGCTTAATGTGGGCCCTAAGGACAAGGCTAATGTCCTCCTAGGAAAGAAGGGTACACAGATAGGTATGCAAAGGAAGTCTGTGTGAAGGTAGAGGCAGATATTGGAGACACTGCTACAAAGGCCAAGGACACTCAGGGGCCACCAGAAAAAGCTGAAGGAGATACTTCCTGCAGGAGTTCTGGGAGTGTGGGCCTCTTGCATTTCTGGCTTCCAGAACTGTGAGGAACAAATTTCTGTTCTTTCAAGCCACTGAGGTGGTGGTCTTTGTTGTAGCAGCCCTGCGAGACTGAGCAGACGCCGCTTAGCAGACAACAATTGTGGATGGCGAAATAACAAGTGAATTTTGGGGAAAGACACAAGGTGGAGAGTCATTGGTATAGAGATAAGGAAGAGTGGATGGCATCCTTGCAGACTGTCTAGTGACAGGACGAGGCTCATGGAGCCAGCCTTGGGCTCTCCTGTGGTCTTGGGTTAAGCAGGTGAGGAGGCTTCTGGGAGGAGCAGTGGTGAGCTCAATCAGGCAGAAAGCTGGGAGGAAGCACTAATGATATTCACTTTCTGAATATCATAGGAAAAAATTGAGCTAGAGAGATGAGATTGCTCAGTGGTTAAGGCATTTGCCTGCAAAGCCTGACATCCTGGGTTCGATTCCCCAGTAACCATGTAAAGTGATGCATGCATCTGGAGTTTGTTTGCTGCAGCTTGGCATTCATTGCCCATTCTCTCTCTCTCTCTCTCTCTCTCTCTCTCTCTCTCTCTCTCTCTCTCTCTCTCTCTCCTTGCAAATAAATAAATATATAAAAAGGGGGAAATGGATCAAGTTAAGAGACCTCCTACTTTTTAGACACTCATCTTTTTGTTCCTTTCTGTTGAAGAAAATGTGAAATGAATTTAACAGACTTAATGTGCAGAAGAAACAAGCTTCTGGAAATGGGAAGCCTTCCAGGCTGGAGTTGATTCAAAATGCCCTTGCCCTGTACATGTGTAGGTTGTATTTATAGGCAAAGAAATACAGAAATAACTTCATTGGTTACAGTGGGTGTTTGCCTTATTTGGTCATAATTTGGCAGCTGTTAGCTTCTGATTGACTTGAGGTTCAGCTTCTCTGATTGGCTGAGTCTGTTGCTTGGCTACTCTTGGGTTGGGTTACAAATTGTATCTTTATCAAGCTAGAACACAGCTCTCTATGTATGGAGACTGTCTTGGGTCAAATTTTATCACCCAAGTATAAAACAGGTTTAGTCCATACTTACTAATACTAACCTAAGATAACTTTACCCAGGAAACATGTCATACTGAAGTGGGTGCAGGGAAGAATAGGAAGACCTCTTTATCTTGTTGAGTATGGCCAGTTAAGAGTTGCAGAATAAGGGATGGAGACATGGCTTAGTGGTTAAAGGCACTTCTTTGCAAACCCTGATGGACCCAGGTTCGATTCCCCAGTTACCCAAATAAAGTCAGATGCACAAAGTGGTACATGCACTTGGAGATTACAGTGGTAAGAGGCCCTGGCAGGCCCATTTTCTCCCTCCCCCTTCTCTCTTTCATTGCAAATTAGTAAATAAATAATTTTTTTAAAACAAAGTTGTCAGAATAGTACTCTAGCAACAAAGAAATTGTGTTTGTTTTTTCCCTTATATCTACTCCAGAAGAGAAAGAATGTCAGATCAAAGGAGGAATTAGAACCAGAGATAGATAGATAGATAGATAGATAGATAGATTGATAGATAGATAGAGAGAGAAAAACCAGAAGTGGAAAGGGTTTAATGGGTGAAATACTATGTATATAAGCCCAGCCTGCAGTTCTGTATTTAACATGTGGACCACTAATAGCTATTTTTCTAATCTTAAAGTTTCTTTTCAGAGATAGGGAAAGTGAGAGAGAGAAAACAGTAGTGTCCTTAGTTATAGAATAAGAAAAAAAAAATATCGGTGGCAAATCCTCAGCCTGGGACCCTCTGTCTTCTGGTTCTAGCTGCTTCTGTTCGGCCCTGCTGTCCTCAGGCTGTCCTCTCCTGTCACCTGTGCTCAGAGCATCAGTGCCATCCTCTTCCCTCTGACACCCGTTTCCCCTCAGCCAGTGTGAGCTTTGCAGTTGCTTTCTTCCTTTTGCCCTCTCCTGACCTGGGTCCTGGCCCATTTTCACAGCTTTCCCACTAATGTGCACCCACCCATTCTTGACCAAGGTAGCTGCACAATTCTCTTCCCCTTTGCGACTATGGTTCCCAGGATATTTTGTGGGTGCTGCAGTTGCTACCTGGTGGTGGTGATGGGGAGTCAAACTCTAGAGCCTTCTAGGCCCCCTTCCCTCTCCTGTCTGCTTTTCCTTCCCATCTTACAGAAAGGACTGCCTGCTGCTGGTTAAGTATTGAGAGAAGTGGTGACTCATGAAGTCCTCTCTCTCTCTCTCTCTCTCTCTCTCTCTCTCTCTCTCTCTCTCTCTCTCTCTCTGTGTGTGTGTGTGTGTGTGTGTGTGTGTGTGTGTGTGTGAATGGGTGTGATTTTGAGGCCAGGTAAAGTGCTGTTCACATAGTTTGTGTGCAGCGTCCAGCAGGGCCTGTCTGACATTTCCATCATCATTATTGCCTTATAAAAAAGTCTTGTGCAGCCATTCCAACAGGATCCTCCTCCTAACACCACCTAAATGAAAATAGCCAGGGGTGTAATGGCCCTGTTTGTGCTGACACCTTCCCAGAATCAAAGAACTTATTTATCTTGGTAAGACTTCAACTCTCCTAATTTTTTGCACTAGGGTAAGCTTGCAGTGACCCAGGAAGAGGGGAAATTGATTTCCTGCAGAAAAGTGCTGACCACAGTGATAGGTGCCCATAGTAACCAATGTCTTTTCAGATAGACATTTTCTTGTTTCAAGGGCAGAAAAACATTGGTTTCCTGTGGTGACAGTAATGAGTGCTCATACTCTTGTCTTTACCTTGGTGCTCCTGTCTAAGGTTGGATTTACCTCATCAAGGGAAAATGTAGGTTGTTTCCCCTGCCTTGAAATATTGGGATGTTAACAGTTACTGTTAGCTCTCTCTCTATTCCTTCCTGCCCCTCTCTCTCCTATACTGCTTCTCCTTGCTTCTTTCCCCCTCTCTTCCTTTCTTTCCTCTCTCCTCTCTCTCTCCTTCCCTCCTTCACAGTCTCCCTGTGTAGCCCAGGCTGACCTCTACTTCACCATCCCCCCTGTACCCCCGTAACCTTCCATTGCTGGGATTACAGGTGTGCCTGACCTTATCTGACTTGTGTGTATTTCTTTAATATTTTCAGAAGTTTCAGAATTGGAATATTATATAGGGCTCAGCTGAAGTCTGAATTATGCCTTGGATTCATAGTATGAGAAACTCAAGTTATGCTTCTATTTCTTCTTATCCAAGTCCATGATCAGATATATGATTTGCAGATCCTTTCATTACGTGATTCTTCATTTCACTTCTTCCTGGTGAACTTTGAAGCACAAATGTGTTTATGTTTTGGTTTAGTTCTATCTATTTTCTTCCTTTTGTCATTTCTGCTTTTCAGGTCAAACTACTGTCTAATCCACAGTTAGGAAGATTTATGCCCATGTTTCTATGTGCTTTATAGTTTTAGCTCTGACAGTTGGGGTTTAGACCCACTTGTATTTTTTTAAGGTGTAAGGTGGAACACCAACGTCATTTGTGTGTGTGTGTGTGGATGTGTGGTTATTTTAACAGCATTTATTGAAAAGACTATTTTTACCTCACTCAGTGGTCTTGACCCCCTTGTTGAAATTTGGTTCTAGCACAAATGTCAAGGTTTATTCCTGGTCTGTCAGCTCTGTCCCATGGATCCACATGTCTGCCTGATGTCAGTACCATATTGTCTTCATGGATGTGGCTTTGTCCCTTTTAATAAATCACGGAGTGGGGACTCGAATGCAGTGGGGTGTCTCTTTAAGTTACTTATGATGTCAGTTGGGAAAACACAAGACAGAAATGTGAAATTACTCTTTTTTAAAAAATTTATTTATTCATTTTCAAGCAGAGAGAGAGAGAGAGAGAGAGAGAGAGAGAGAGAGAGAGAGAGAGAGAGAGCGCCAGGGCCACCACCTTGTGGGTCTGGCATATGTGGGTCCTGGGGAATTGAACCCAGGCCTTAGGCACTGGAGGCAAGTGCCTTAACTGCTGAGCCATCTCTCCAGCCCATGAAATTACTCTTGAAAGTGCTTAGAAAGGAGAACAGTGCTGTGTTGGAGATCAAGTACCATTTTGCCTTGAGGCAAGACAGTCATTATTATTGTTATTTGTTTGTGTTTTGAGACAGAGTCTCACCCTTCTGCCCAGGCTGGCCTCAAACTCACAATCTTTCAGCTGCAGACTCCCACAGACTGGGATTTCTGGAAGGTATCACTGTGTGCTTATAGCTACTTTGATAGGTTTCTTTAGTTGAGCAATGGCTGAAAGAGTTGGTCTCTGTTAAGAGGCTCAGCCCTGTGGAAAACACTTACCTTTAAACACTAGATTTCCAGGACACATGGAAACTGGGTTAAAGCCGACTCCCGGCTCTGTGTCCTTTCCCAAGCCCTGGCTGTTGCATTATTTGTGTTACTGCTCCCAGCTGTGCTGTTCTCCCTTTGTCTCCCCTCTTCCTCCACGCTCTTCCCTCTCTTTCTTCCCTTTTCCTTTTCCCTCCTTTTTAACTCCCCTCTTAGCCCCAGTCTATGTTTTTCAGTTTCTATATGACCATTGCCTGTAACATGACTTATTATAACCCTGGACAGACACTTTAATCGCATGGGAGGAGAGGATTGAAAGAGAATGTCCAGGCTCCTTTAGGGGGATATTCCCCCCACTGACACATATGTTGAAGACCCAATTCTCAGTACCTCAGATGCAACTGTATTTGGGGATAGCTCTTAAAAGAGGTAATGGGCTGGAGAGATGGCTCAGTGGTTTAAGGCGCTTGCTTATAAAACCTGTCAGCCCTGGATTGATTCCCCAGTACCCACATAAAGCCAGATGCACAAAGTGGTACATGCATCTGGAGTGTGTTTGCAGTGGCAGGAGGCCCTGGTACAACCCATATTCTCACTCTCTGTCAACTAAGTAATAAATAAATATTTTTAAAAAGAGGTAATTAAAGTAAAATGAGGTCATATGGGTAGCCCTAACCCAACATAACCAGAGAAAATTAGGATGCAGACATGCCCAGGGGGAAGATGTGAAAACCAAGGTAGACAACAGCCATCTGCAAGCCAAGGAGGGGGCCCAGCAGAAACCCACCCGGATGACCGTGATCTGACTTCCAGTTCCTAGAACTGTGAGCAATAAATTTCTGTTGTATAAGCCATCCTGTGTGTGGTGACCACCCCAGAAAATGAATACAGGGGATGAAAATGGAAAAAAAAATAAAGGAGGGGACTGAGAAGCTTTGTTGTCTAGTGATATATTCTGTGTTCTTTTTACTTCAGATTTCTTTTTTTTTTCTGATTCTCTGTGTGATTAAAGAATTGCAGAAGTGTGTGTGTGTGTGTGTGTGTGTGTGTGTGTGTGTGTGTGGTGTTAACAGACTAGCTAAAAACCCAAGTTCAAGTTAGTGGGTGTGTGATCTCATTCATTCATCAACAAAACATCCTAACACTATACTGAATGTGAAAATTCAGCTATGAAAGCCAGACTTTATGCACATGTATGTGTAGATGTATGTGTGTGTGTGTGCCTATGTACAACATGCAGGCCACAGAACTTGGGGTGCCCTTATTTATTGCTCGTCTTTGTACTTCCTTGAGATGAGGTCTCTTCCTCAACCTAGAGTTGTCATTTTTTTGGTCAGCGATCCCCAGTGATTTTCCAGTATCCATGGACTGGGGTTGTCAACTTTTACATGGGTTTTGGGGAGACAAACTTGAGTGGTCTCAGGCTCCCCCAAACCCTCATACTCAAGCAGCAAGTGTGTTTAACTGCTGAACTTCCCAGCCAGCAAAGTTGGTTTTCAGTGTTATAATCTCACTAATAAATACCATTTTCAAAGAAATGACCCCTTCCACATCATCATCCAATTTGAACATGTAGAGATGTCTCTGGGTTTATTCTTCTGCCTAGAAAGACACTTGCCTCCTCCTTTCATGCCACCTACTTCCTTTCCTACATTCTTTCAGGACCCAGTTTCTTTTGGGAGGCTATCATTGGCTCTTAATACGACAGTTTCTTGTATATTGTCTATTTCTTCTGCCACAGTGGTAATCTGGGAGGGAGAGCCTGGCTTTCACAGCTGAATTCACAGTCAGTACTGTGTCGGGATGTCTCATTGATGGGTGAGTGAGATCATGCAGCCATTAACTTGAACTTGGGTTTTTAGCATCTCTACTCTGTTAATTTTCAACTGTATCATGCCACTTAATAATTCAGGGGAATTATTTGTCATAGTGGGCAAGATTTTCTCTCTCAAGACCAAAGCATACTAGAGACACTAGTAGGGTCTCTTTCTGTCCTGGGCTATAGATATGACAGTATGGATGTGTGAGTATAATAGATACCCACTTGGCCTTATTCCCAAAAGGCTTAGTACCTCCTACCATGTGGTAAAAGCCCCCTAGAAGTCCGTTTACATTTTCCCTGATGTATCTTGATAGAGATAGTGATACAGATTTTCCTTCTAGCAGTTTCCTTCTAGAGGTAGGACAATTTTTAGGATATAAATAAGCTGAATCCACCATGATCATAATTGTGTCATTCCTATTCTTCAAGAGCATTGTACATTTAGTGTGAGGATAAAAATGGTATATTGTACATATGTATGAAGGTTGTCCATAAAAGGCTTTAAGAAAGAGCCAGCACACCAATCTGTGCAGCTATCTATAGTGAATGAAACTATACCACAGCCTCCCCAACACTAACTCTGGTAAATTTAATCTTGCTAATCTGGTAGTTGCAAAGTGACATTTAATTGATATTTAAAAAAGACATTTATTTAGCTATACAGAAATTGAATATTTTTCATATTTAAGAAAAGGTGACTAGGAAAGGCCTTTGCTGCCCTGAAGAGAGAAAAGTGACAACAGGTCAATTCTACCACAGCAGGTCAGGAACAGACGCCCTGAGACCCGAAGAGCTCTGCTTGTATGTAGTCAAGGAAGGCATCTGTCTGACATGGGTTTGAAAGAACTATAGGGATTTGCAACGTGAAAAATGAGAAGGACATCCACACAGAGACTGAGAAGATCTGGTCTCCAAGTGAGCATGCGTGAGGTGAAAGCCTGCGAAGGGGCTTCCCCACAGCAGACTTGGTGCATATGGCTGGGAACGCATTCGTAGGCATCATTTTTCTTTTTATGAATTCTTCATGTTGTTCTATTAGTTTCATCCTTAGTAAAGTGAAATAACGCCTATGACTGTTGGATCAGAAATGTTGACTTGAATAAATTTATTCTGTTGCTTGTATTGCCTGCACTTGTAGTTAATTTAATACCTAGATTAAAATATGAGTGTTGCCTAAGTCTCCGGAGCACTGTTACATGCTTAGGAGAGAGGGTATAACAGATACCATTTGGGCCCCTTAAAAATTGTATTTGACAGTTTCAATATATGAATACATTGTAAGGTTTCTTTTTAAAAATGGCTTATTATTATTATTAATTTACAAGTGAGAGAGGGAGTGGGTTACCAGGGACTTCTGCTGTAATCAGATGCTTGCACCACTTTGTGCATCTGACTTTATGTGGGTACTGGGTACTGGGGAGTCAAACCCAGGCCATCAGGCTTTGCAAGCAAGTGTCTCTGACCACTGGGCAATCTCTCCAGCCCCAGGTCCTTTTTGATAAACTGACTGCAAGTCTCTTTTCCCCCTGAGCTTCATTGACAGGGTCTTATCTGAAAAGCCAGGCCAGGCTTGGTGGCAGTGCCTTTGCTGAAGTGCATGGGAAAGGTGTCTTTTAGTTTGAATGGAGAATTTTCCATGGATTCGAGTACTATAGTGCAACCAACCCAGGAATGCACATTGAGGTGCCCAGAGGCATTGAAGGGACTGGATTGTTGGTCCAGCCCACGTTACAAAGGACGAGGCCACTACTGGAACTCAGAGGTCCAGACCGTAGAGCAGGAGACACAGAGCGGGTGAAGTCCAGCTCCTCAGGAAACCAAGTCTGCAGACTCTTGGCCGGTGCTGGAAGGTTCCTTTGCCTGCGGAATCTGGCGCATCTTGCTAGGGCAGGGAAGGCTACTTAGAGGTACCGTGCTGGCCCACACACCAGGCTCTGGAGGTTTTCCCAAAACAACTTTATAGAGTGAGGCTGAATGGGCTTTTCAGTCACTGTATCCCACAGGATACAGCAGACTCTAAAAGCATCTGTGGAAAGATGTCATCCTGCTGAGTTTATTTGTGGAAAAAAGATTATAAGTATTTTTTAATGTGTCATGTTTAAAGCATCACCCTGTATCCCCCCCCCACCCAAAGAATATTTTTCTCTGGCTAACAGTTGTTTAGTTCATCTTGGTCAAAACTGAACTTCTAGCTAACATCCCCTAATGATTGTGTTCTTGTTGTTTTAGTGTGTGTGTGTGTTTTGTTTTTTGAGGTAGGGTCTCTCTGTAGCCCAGGCTGACCTGGAATTCACTATGTAGTCTCAGGGTAGCCTCAAACTCATGATGGTCCTCCTACCTCTGCCTCCCATGTGCTGGGATCAAAGGTGTGCACCACCAGGCCCAGCTTGTTTTGTGTTTTTGAGGCAGAATCTTGGTATGTATCCATTCCTGGCTTGGTATATACACCCTAGATAGCCCAGGCTAGTGTGGACTCATGGCATTCCTCCTGCCTCAGCTTCCTACAATCCTCCTGCCTCAGCTTCCTACATACTAGAATTATAAGTATGTGCCACCACACATGCCTTGTGAATTTTTTCTTTTATCCCTATTCTCGTCTTTAAAAATGTAAAGACCTCAGTATAAATGACAACCTCAAGCTCATCTTCCCCCTAACAACAGCAAGCTATGGAGGTTTCCCATTTGACCAGTTTCATACTTGGAATAATTGGAGTTTGAGCTCCCGAGGAGTGATTTGAGGGATGACATATGACAGGCTAATGAAACAGAGACTTAGAGACACCGCTTTCCAGTGACTTATAATTTATAGCATTAGCTAAGTGTTTCATTTATTTAATTGCTCTTCAGAATGACATTAAATGAAATGATGGTTTTAAAAAGCTGGAAGGATCCTTTTGGCTTGCCTCGGGAAATGGAACCATGCATTCTTGCCCATAAAATGCTATTTTCCCCCTAAAAAATTGTATAAGCAGTTCTAGGTGTACATTGTTTGTACAAATGCAGTTGATCAGATATTAAATTGTATCAGATTTTTACTTGTCTTAAAGGTGTTTATGGCATAAGTCCAAATATCCTATGTTATTGCTGCCCAAGAAGTCCTACACATTTTACATAATTTTACAGAGCCATTACACTACAGATACACATGTGCACAAACGTGTGCATACACATTAGTGCAGGGTGGTTATGAACTCTTGTTTGGCAGGAAGTCTGGTTATAAACTAAAGCTGGCTCCCTGGCTTGAGGAATCTACTTTGAGCTCGAGAACCACACGCACTGTGGTAAGTGGTGGCACCTTGCCAAATCCCCAGGAAGGTCAGCTTTCTAGAAGATCCTGTTACCAAACAAATGCCCCTCTCTCATCAACAGATGGCTTCAGTGGCAAAGTCAAAGTGACAAGATTTAAAATATTTATTACTTTTAAAGACAGCCACTGTTTAGTCAGTAGTAACCAG
The DNA here is from genome assembly GCA_004024765.1 of Zapus hudsonius. NCBI lineage: Eukaryota > Metazoa > Chordata > Mammalia > Rodentia > Dipodidae > Zapus > Zapus hudsonius. The sequence continues at coordinate 6,649 of PVHP010028737.1, read as the reverse complement.
GACACCAGACTCTTATTAACCACGGTGGCTGACATAGTTAGACTATAATATCAACAGTCATGTCTGTCTTCCTAAAATCAAAATTCTGAAAAATGTATATTTCTCAAGCTACATTAGATCCGCCTGCTTGTATCTTTTCTTACCTAAATTATCTCGAAATCTTAGAACACATTACACACTTGCATGACTCTCTTATCATTTTTAATTTCAATAGCATTTTGGCTTGATATAACTGTGCTTAACACCCTCTTATATGTCCTGTAGGGAATGCATCCATGATTGTCTTATTTTTAATGACAGAAATGCAGATATCTCATTAAGGTGAAACATTCAGCTAAAAGTTCTTCCTTTTCCTCTGTCTCCCCTTCCTTCTCCTTCCCCTTTCTTCTGCAGTGCTCAGGGTTAAACCCAGACCTTCATACATACTAGGCCAACACTCTACCACTATGCCATCAGCCCACTAATTTATGGGTAAAAGCATCTTTCAGTTTCCTGCTTATACCCATTCTGCTATAGGAGGTGCTTATTTTGTGTTCGTTATTGACAATGACATCATCATAAACAATCAAGCCATATACTAATTAACAGCAGCAGTATAAGAACAGACAGTTGGAGTCACATCAATGTGAAGTCGTAAAGGGATAATACCGGTTTAGGCCAGATGGGTCAGGGAAGGCTTTGGAATGACTGGTGCATTCATTCATCCATTCGTGTAGTGAATGTTTGTTGAAGGCTAAGTTTCTGGAACCTCTGTGAGGTTGGGCATATGGAAATGCAAAGACTGTCCAGGTCGCTATTTAAGATGATATCCTAGGGTTTCTGTGAAAAAAACTGAAGGAGATTTCTAAAATCTATTTTAATTTGACATGGTAAAATACCACAATATAAAACTTGCATTCATGTTCTGGTTTGGGCTTCTTGCCCTTTAGATTTGTGAGATTGTTCAAGGCATTGTTATAGCCAGGTCAGCCCCAGCCACGGGCACTAAGAAATGTCTGAGGAGATGATGTTATGATTCGTAAGGACAGATAAATTATCACTCCCCTTTCTCAGTGAATGGAACCTAAATGCCTGCCATAGGAGGAGTTTTTCGATGAATGGCCGTTCAGAGCAGAGAGGAAAAAGAAACACTAGTCTGAGTAACACAGAACGTTTTATGTAGAAATGATTCCTACTCGAAGTTTTCTTGGCAGTTTTAAGATGACTTTGATGATATGTATAACTTGGCCAAAGTTTAAGTGAATGGGTTGTGTATGAAATTTTAACCTGGATTACCATTTAAACCACAGGAACCTATCTTTAGGGGTTCGGCTTTACCACTGATGGTGTGACTGAGGTGGGTTTGCCCTGCCACAGTTTGGCTTCCATGGTGTGTGTGGATGGGGGGGGGGTGGCATGGGCCAGCCCCTTGGCACCTTGTCTCCAAGGTGGTGAGCACTCTCTCTGCATCCCAGCTTCCTGGGCACCAGGTCTTTACCTGCTTTAGGGCTGGCAAACTATCTAGTGGGCAAGTTAGTAAATAATTTCAGCTTCCCAGGCTGCACATAGGGACTCTTGGATACTTGGGTTTTGCTTGTTGTTACAACCCTTTAAAAAGGTACAAAAAATATTGTCAGTTCTTGGGCTGAGACAGATCTGCTGGGAGCAGCATGTGGCCGTTGTTGACCCCATCTGTGTAGTAAAAACGGGGACCTGGAGCTAACAGGCTTTATATGTAGGACTCTGCTGTGTTCTCTGGGGGAAACGCAGGCCCAAGAGGAGATTCTGGAGACAAAGGTTTTTCTGGTTGTTTTATTTTAACTATTGTCTATTTATCCATGATATAGCTTCACTTTTATAATTTTCTTTTGTGGTGCTGGGAATTGAACCCAGGGACTTACTGCATGCTAGGCCAAACACTACCACTGAGCCACATCCCGTCCTTGGTTTATTTTTTATTTTTTGAGATAGGTTCTCTCTATGTAACTCAGACTATCTTTGAACTCACAGTCCTCCCACCTCCATCTCCTGGTTGTTGAAATTACAGGCATGTGCCACCGTACTCAGCTTAATTTTATTTTTAATTCCTTTTTTCTGCTTAACTCTCCAAGTATATGACTGCTTAGTATACCCCCATTTTTTACTGTATGCAAATTAACCAGAGAAGCAATTAGGTCAGATTAGGTAATGGCTATCTTTGCTGACATACATGGCCTTTCCATTACAGAAAGTGAAGTGTCAATTTTATTGGTCTTGGAGACGCAAACAAAGAGATGGGCATTAAGCAGGTGGACCCTGAATTGAGGAAGAGGCAGGTGCATATGGAAGGGATAAAGAGTGAATAAGGAAGCCACCCTTTTTGATGGCATCGAATCCTGTTCCTCACACTCACCCCGTCATTCTTGGAATGCCTACCATTTTGGTTCTCTGGGGGACACTAAGGACTAAGCACCCCGAGTTCCTCACTTTGCTTCTCTGACATCCCCTAGGAGTACTCACAAGTTCATGTCCCCTCCCATCTCTCTCCTCTTTCCTGCCTCTCCTCCAGCTGATGTTCATGGACAGAGGAACTGTCCAGCCACTTCCTGTGACCTTGTTGTCCAGTGAGGTCCTTCTCATTCTCCTCCACAGTGGATATAGGCTGGCTTGGTGAGCGGATCAGCCTGGCCCTCTACTGACACATACTGTCCTCATGATTGACTTGTGGCTTTGGTCCAGAGCCACGTGGACCACGATCCTGTTGCCCTCGAGCATACATGTCTGAAAATGAACCTGCTCTACTCCCCCTACCACTCACTTCTCCAGCACTGTCCTGTCCTTCCCACCACAAAAATCCTCCCTCTTTTTTTTTCCTATTGGAGGATTATTGGGGGTTTTGGCAATGGCCAGGGGTGGACACTCTCTCAGATCTTTCCTGTGGTAGAGATTCTGCTGGCACTGCCCCCCCCCAGATGCCACAGCCCCAGCTTCTCTCTGCTCTTTCTTGTGGAAGCTTCTCTCTTGATGCATGTTGCTGTTTTTCTAGAATCTTTCCAAAGCTGTCTTCTTCACGTGCTCTCTGTGGTGGTTTGAATAGCAGTCCCCCATAGCTTATTTGTTTTCAATGCTTGGTTCCCAGCTGGGGGCAATTTGAAAGGTGGGGTCTTCTGGAGGAGGGGGTGTTGCTGGGGTCAGGCTTTGGGGTATTAGAGCCAGAGTCCCCCCCCTTGCCAGAGTTAGCTCACTCTTGCTGCGTTTAGCAAGCTGCTGTGGCAAGATATGATCCCTAGCCTCTGCTTGAGACTGAAAGCTGAAATAAACCCTTTCCTCCCATCGGGTGCTTTTGCTCAGGTGTTTTGTACCAGCAACTTGAAGGCAATTACAACACTATCCCTAACTTGGTATCAGCCATTCTGTAATTGCCAATTATATCATCACCTCTCTGCTTAGGACTGCCACCTGTGTATTGCCAGTCCTTTCCTCCCGTCGTCCCTCCTCTGTTTTAAAAACTTATTTATTTGCGAGCTGGAGATATGGCTCAGCGGTTAAGGCACTTGTCTCCAGTGCCTGAGGCCCCAGGTTCAATTCCCCAGGTCCCACATAAGCTAGACCCACAAGGTGGTGGCCCTGTTGTTCTCTCTCTCTCTCTCATCATCTATCTCCTATATCTCTCTGCTTGAAAATGAATAAATAAAATATTTAGGAAAAAAACTTATTTATTTGCAAGGAGAGAGAGAGAGAAAGAGAACACAGAGAATAGGCACACCTGGGGCCTCTTGCCACTACAAAAGAATTCCAAATGCATGTTCGTTTTGTGCATCTGGCTTTATGTGGGTCCTGGGGAATTGAATCCAGGCCATCAGGCTTTGCAAACAAGCACCTTTAATGACTGAGCCATCTCTCCAGCCTCTGCCTCTTTTATCTAGAAGTCTTTAGCTAGATGCCTCAGAGGCATTACAGAATTCAATTCATGCAAAACTGACCTGTCCTTTCTTTGTAAGACCCAAAGAGTCTCTTTTATTTCCATCAAAGTCGCCAGGTCGTATATGCCATCAATGTGAACATCTTCGTAGTTTGGAATATTTCCTTTTGTCCTCTTCTGGGTTGAAAATGCCAGGGACAAAATATTATGTTTGTACTGAATATACAGACTTTTTCTCATTATCTCCTACACAATACAGTAGAATAACTATTTCATAACCATAGTGCTATCTGCAGTGTTATAATAACCTACTGATTTACAGTATATGGGAGGATGTGGTGGGTTATATGAAAATATGACGCCTTTTCCTAGTGCAGAGAGCACTTCCTGCATCTGCAGATTTGAGATCAGCAGGAGTTCTGAAACCAGTTCCCTTGGATACTTCACAATTCCATTCCAGTTTCCTCCCATGCATGGTGCATTCCTTTCTCCTGTCGTTTGCATGGAAGTTATTTGTTGATGCCTCTCATGGACTCTGCACTCCCTGAAGACAGATCAGATTTGTTCTTCGGAAAGCCTCCCTCTCATTTAACCCTGAACCACCCTGTGCTAGCTTACCTCTTTGGTGGGTAAAGAAGAGAAAATCAAGATTAGTATCTTCCACAATACTGTGTAGATAGTAGAGTAGATTGTGTTGGCATTAGACATATTATTTTTAAAAATATTTACTTATTTTATTATTATTTTTGTTTATTTGTTTTTTCAAGGTAGGGTCTCGCTCTAGCCCAGGCTGACCTGGAATTCACTATGTAGTCTCAGGGTGGTCTTGAACTCCCAGTGATCCTCCTACCTCTGCCTCCCAAGTGCTGGGATTAAAGGTGTGTGCCACCATGCCTGGCTAGACATACTATTTTTTTGTCCAGACTAAAACGATAACTTGCAATAACTGTATACTTAAGAAATATTCTTGATTTTACCAAAATCATCTTGTGCTTTCTTTTGTATTAAAAATTATTTTTTAAATTACTATTTTTTATCTATTTACTTATTTAGAGAGAGAGAGAGAGAGAGTATGGGCATGCCAGTGCCTCTTGCCATTGCAAACAAATCCCAGATGCATGCATGCACCACATTGTGCAACTGGCTTTATGTGGATACTGGGGAATTGAACCCTGGTCATTAGTTTTAACTGCTGAGCTATCTCTCCAGCCCTTCTTATCTTTAAAATTCGAATAAAAACAGAACAAACTATATACTGTCAGTGCTTTTTAAGGGACATACAATTATAACTTATTCATTACAGACACCCCTCATAGACCAGATTCTGGCAAATTAATTTTTGCCCAGCGTTTTATCTTTGTTTCACTAACAAATTAGAGCTATTTTACGTTCTTCTTGAGGAGTAAATGAGTTAACTAACATTCATTATCTTCAGCAAAGTGCAACATTTTGAGCGTGGGAGTGCCTTGTGACGGTCACATGTTCACCTGAAGCAGGGTTTCATGTGCCAGCTAAATTGGGTCACTTGGAAGTGAAAGAGGCTTGTATTGCTGAGGTCACTGGGCTCCTTGGCCTTTGTGGATCTGTAAACATGATGCTCTCCCCGTCCCTCAAGGCTCCCTTTACTGCTTTTGTTACGGGAAGGTTCACTTTGCAGATTTTTTTTTCGGAGCCCTATCACTTTTCTTGGTAGAATGTCCACTGTTAAGTTACCGTACACGGCGTGGCTTCCTGCAGAGGGACCTTAGAGAGCTTGTGTGCAGGAATCATCTGTACAGGGTAGTTTGGGTCAGGTATTACAGTTTGATAGTCTATAAGCCTAGATCCCCTGTTGATAAGCTCCATGGGACCTGACCGTAAAGGAGGAGGGTTTATCTGTGGATTGATAGAGTTTTCATCTGTTGTTGATTCTCCATGAGTGTTGCTTTTGTTATATGATTTCATCTTGGAATTTTATTTTATATTCTTATGTATTTTTGAGAGACAGAGAGAAAGTGGAAGAGAGAGAGAGAGAGAGAGAGAGAGAGAGAGAGAGAGAGAGAGAGAGAGAATGCACCAGGGTCTCCTGCCACTGCAAACAAACTCCAGATGCATGAGCCGCTTTATGCATCTGGCTTTCTGTGAGTCTGGGGAATCAAATCAGGACTGTCAGGCTTTGCAAGCAAGTGCCTTGAACCACGTTAACCACTGAACCATCTCTCCAGCTCCTGAAATTTAATTTTGAAAGAGTTTATTTGTTTAACAGAAATATGTCAAAAGGCCTGGGGATGTAGCTCAGTTGGTAGAGTGCTTGTCTAAGGCTGAAGGAAGCCCTGAATTTGATCTTTAATAATGCCTAAACTGGCAGGTGGTACAAGCCTTTAATCCCAGAACTAGGGAAGTGGAGACAGGAGGAGCAGAAGTTCAAGGGTATCTTCAGTCACACAGTGATTTGGATGGTAGCCTGGTCTACATGAGACCCCTATCTCAAAAACAAAACAAAACAAAAACTTAAAGTCATTTGTGTGTCTGAAACTTGAACTAGTGAGGAGATAGAGTGGAGACCAGAAGGAACACATATTCTACATTTCTTAATATAAAATAATATTAGGCTTAAGATGAAAGGTAAGTTTTAAAGAGGAAGTTATGCTCACATGTGATCGCTGAATGAAAGGGAACTTCAATGGACTGTGTGTGGGCATACCTCCCTGTCACCTCCTGTTCTAGGAATCAACTCTTTTTTAAAAAGAATTTGCAACCACAGCCATTCAATCAACACAGGATAGGCCA
>PVHP010028736.1:0-22903 GCA_004024765.1 Zapus hudsonius | reverse complement strand
GGGAGCCCTATGTTATCTTTCCTTCTTCTGCTTGTTTGGCTGAACAGCATAGATTCTGTTAAACCCTCTCCCATGTGTTCTCTCCACACTGGTGGCTGGAGATCTCTGTAACTCCCCATTTTCCTTTAATTAAGATATGGGCTACTTTCCCCTATCCCACTCCTGAAGTCCTCTAAACTTACTCCAATCTAAAATAAACATGTGTGATAAGAAAATGCTCTCTATCTAAGTTGTCTTGTTCTTTGGCACGCTGAGATACGAACTCTGGGGGAGGTACAGTGGGTGAAGCCTCAGTGTTCACCCCACTGTTACCAGTCCCAGGTACAATAGTATTTGGAAATGTTTACTCTGTGCCATTATATGTTAAAAGTTTGTAACTTGTTCTGATTTTACAGAATTTCCAGTTAAAAGACAATCTTAAATCTCAGATAAGACTTGGGACTTTGGAACAGCCTTAAAATTGGTAAAGACTGTGGGACCTTTAAAGTTGAACCGAACATAATACAGATGGTTATAAATCTATGGGGGGCAGGGGTGGATTGTGGTAATTTGTATGATGTCCCCCAATGGATTCAAAAGTTTATTAAAGCTTGTGAATTGTCTGCAGCCTTCCGGCTGGAGGAGGTGTCACCTAGGCCTGGCCTCCTGGGGTCCAGCCCTAAGGTGTTTCTAAGGTGGATGTGAAATTCCAGCCATACATATGCAAAGTGCAGTCTGAGCTCAAGCCTGGAGCTCCCTGCTGTATTTTGCAGTTTTGAGTGTGCTTGCTTGAGGTGCTGGTGCTGGATCTGTGAAAGGGGGCCAACCTTTTTCACCATTCTGAAGCTTCCCCTGGATCTATTACTTTAGTTTTCAATTAGCAATAATCACGCCTTGGATAAACCTCATTGGCTATGATACTGCCACTGTGCAAAGCTGGATCTATTACTTTAATAAATACTTTCTCCCCAAAGTGTTTGGAGATTCATCCGAGCTGCGTGTGTCTGTGACAATTAGGAACACTTTTCATGAAGAGTGGTGGTGGAGCTTGTGGGTAGGGCTGTCACCATGACAGGGCCTCAGCACCATGAAGGGAGGCAGTGCTGAGAGGAGTCTGTACCCCAGAGGCATCACTCCTATCACTGGCCTAGTCCACCCATGTCACAGTCCCTGTGTAAATCTGATCATTCCTCTGCTAACTGCCAGGTTTTTCAGGGTGAGTTCTTGGCCTTTTGTGGGAACTGTTGGGAAAGAGACACTCTTTCTCTGCCAGTAGGATGTCTGGCAGCCTGCAGTCAACTACAGGAGGAGCCAGCCTGAGGAGACACGGCCAAGACGCACAGAGCAGGCACTTGCCCTAATCCCAAGCATGTGGACCTAGCTGTTCCAGAAGCTCAGCCCTCTTTCTGATTAACTAATCTCTGCCTTCTAAAGAGCAGTTTAGGCCACAGATTCCCTCCGTAGCAAAGAAGCTCTGACACTGCTTTTCTCCACCATTGCTTGCATGCTTTTTCCACAGAAATCCTCCTTTGCTGGGAATCAGGCTTGTAGGGCTCTAAGGGCAAGCAGGGCTGAGCAAACCTCACCTGCCTGCCTCCTTCCCTCCCTCCAGCTACAAGCACATGTGAATCAGATGTCCTGCAAGTCCACAGCAGTCTCAGGGCCCACCTGCTCCACAGGGTAGGGATCTGGTTCTGACCTCTTTAAGGGCCACAGTGCCTAGGCTCAGTCTGTGATGTCAGCTCAAATTGGGGTTTGGGGCTTCCTAGTTTTAGAGGCACTCTCCTGTATACTTCCTCCTGTGGGGTGAGGGGCTGAAGATTAGCAAAACTCCCCGGAGGGCATGCAGGTCCCAAGGAGCTGAGTGCTGACACTCTGGACTGGTGAACGGTGGGGGGCCCAACAAAGGCTCTGCCACGGACCACATTCCTCGACCAGCATTAGAGCCTATGTTGTGCTGTGCCTCTGCCCAGACTTCATGGGCAGGTCCCAGACAGTGGCTTCCTTGCTGACCCTCCTTGGCTTTCATCAGGAGGCTGGAGTGTGTCTGTCCCATGCCAGTTCTGCTGACCCCTGTGCACAAAGGCAAAGGCTCTTCCTGGCCTTGGACTCCACCAGCACCGTGACAGGCTGGCAGATGCTGCCAGGGTCACACGGGTTTGATGCACCCACCACACTTGAAGTCCATCCTTGATTCTTGGAGGTGTAGAAACTAAAAGGATTCCAGCCCCTAGGCCTCTAGGAGGAGTGGCTCTCCCCACCTGTCCCTCGGGGCCCCTGGCCTCCTGGCTGGATGAGACCTATTTCCAAAGAACAGCACTTCCGAGTGAGTGCCTCAGGGCAGCCTCTTGGGGCCTTCCCAGGGTGCCTTTCAGGAGGCAGAGCAGATGGGGAGGATGAAGATGTTCTAAAATTGTGGTGATGATCTCAAAACCCTGCAACTATATTCAAGACTCACTTGTGCACTTTTAGTGTGCAAACTGTATGTGATGTGAATTATATTTTTAAAGATGTGTGCATGTGTGCTCACACATGAACAGGTGCAGATGAGCATGTGTATGTGTGTGCTGCATGTGGATGCCAGAGGACAACCTCATGAAAATATTCCTCAGGAATGTCATAGGTCCTTTTTTTAAAAGAAAAATTATTTGCAAGCAGAGGGTGAGTGGGGAATGGGCATGCCAGGGCCTCTAGCTGCTGAAAATGAACTCCAGATTCATGCACCACTTTGTGCATCTGGGGCCTCAAACCAGAGTCATTAGGCTTTGTAGGCAGGTGTGCTTTAACCACTGAGCAATCTCTCCAGCCTCCCTCCCCCCACTTTTGAGATGGTCTCTCTGGCCTGGATCTCACCAATTTGACTAGAATAGCTAGCTAGTGGGTGCTAGGAATTCACCTGTCTGCCTCCCAGCGCTGGGATTATAAGCATGTGCCACCACACTTGAGACTTTTGAAAACATGGGTTCTCAGTATCAAATTCAGGTCTTTCTGTTTGCTTGGCAAGCACTTGACTAAGCCAGCCCTTGATGTGAATTTTTTTTCAAAAAAACATTTATGAGAGAGAGAGAGAGAGAGAGAATATGTGTGACAGGGCCTCTACTCACTGCAAATGAACTCTAGACACATGAGCCACCTTGTACCTCTGGCTTTACATGAGTACTGGAGAATTGAACCTGGATCCTTAGGCTTTGCAGGCAAGCACCTTAACTGTTGAGCCATCTCTCCAGCCCCATGTGAATCTTTTTTTGGTTTTTCAAGGTAGGGACTCACTAAAGCCCAGGATGACCTGGGATTCACTCTGTAGTCTCAGGGTGGATCCTCCTACCTCTGCCTCCCAAGTGCTGGGACTGAAGGCGGGCGCCACCACACTCTCTTATAAAGCTGTTAGGGTGGGGAGGAGGGCCTATCACTTGGAGCCAAGGTACTCAGATCCAGTGCCTTGATTCTGATTCCAGATGGTGTGGAACACAGCAGAAGGGTGCCTCAGATGTGCCTGCTCTGGGCCAGGGTGAGTCAACTGCAGTGGCAAGAGGCCCTGGCATGTCCATAGTGTGTGTCTGTCTCTCTCTCCTCACAAATAAAGATTAAAAAAAGAAAAAAAGAAGGTAGGTAGGTGAACTTGCAGGCCCTCTGGATCTTTGGATGGTAAAGCCAACTCATCACACAGGAATGGTTTGTTCAACTGCTTTGTTTATTAATGAGTATTTTACATGCAAGAACACAATCTAGAGACAGTGTCTAGGAGAGCCAGTGGTGGGGGTGCTCTGATGTCATCCTGAGCGACCCCTCCAGGACCAGCTCTGCCCATGGCAACACAGGACAGTAACAAGAAGCTGACATCTGGGACAAGGGGACAACAAACGCCTTTTCAGCAGCCCTGAAGACCCTGAGAGCTCACAAACCAAGCGCTAACTTTAGGAATGGTCGTCACTCCTGCTCCCGGAGAGCACGGCACGGCAGGAGCAGGAAGGGCTGCAGACGGGCACTGGGTGAGGTGGGGGTACCAGGGCTGCAAGGGGAGCGTCTCCAGAGGGAACTACACTCCTCCATGAGTCTTCCTGTGGCTGACACGCGGGAAGAACCCAGTCATAGCCAGCCAGGTAAGCAGGGGCTGAGGCTGGCTGGGAGCGAGGGCTCTCCTATGCTGCTTTCCACGGCCACCTAGGTTTGAGTGGCTCCCAGGAAGGCCCACGGCCTCCCCTGAGTCATCCAGAAAGCCTTCAGTCAAGAGTTCTGGCAGATGGCAGGGGGCCTGGCAACAGGAAGGCGGGCAAGAACCTGACGTCACGGGTCCACCTAGCCCTGCTGCTATTTTCCCAGCTGAGTAATGCTGTGGGTGGCAACATAGACCAGTCCCCTGGGTGGGGAGATCAAGGAGAGTGAGCCAAGGCACAGTCACTCAAGCTGAGGGGACTGACAGACAGGACAGACACAAACAAACTGCTGCCTTTCCCTTTGGCCCAGGCTACCAAGAAGCAAGCCCTTCTGGCTCTGAAGCCCCATGCCTCCCATACAGACAGCTGAGCTGATAACTCTCAGCCCAGTTCGTCTGTCTGGAGAGGACCTAAGCGGGGGCCACTCTCGGGCAGGCTCCCAGAGGCCTGCTGCACAGGTTCAAACTGCTGCCCGCTGGTCAAAAAGGTAGGCAGGAGGAAGTGGTTAGTCTTCACACTTCAGTACACAATGAACGAGAAAAAGGTTAAACGTATCCCCAAGAAAATATTTTGACAAAATAAATATTTTAACCTATAATCAGGTATAATTAGTGCTTATGAGGAATCCCAGCAATAATTTAGTGTAATTAAGTACACACTGTATCTGTGATTTTTAATACTTGTGGAAGCTGCTGGCTTGAGCAGGGCCTGAGGAATCTGCCCACAGATTGGGGAGGGTGGACCGGGCAGGAACCAGAGGCCTAAGGACAGGACAATCTGCAAGGGCTTCCAGAACACCCTTCAGGACACCTGGGCCCAACAATGCTGCCTTCTTGTGCAGACCTCAGGCACGCCACCTCAGCCCACAAGTTGGCCACTGCCTCTGGACAGGATGTGAGCAATACACACCAAGTGGCTCCAGGCCAGGCAGGCCAGACACTTATTTTCATGCCCAATGACCTCCTGGCGGTTGAGGGTCTTCAACTACCTGCTGCCCACAGGACTGCCAGGCCTTTCCAAACCATGCTGGAGCCAGAAAGATGGAGGGCAGCTCTGGACATGGGTATGAAAAACAGCTTTGCTAGAGACCCCTGGTGGGCCCCCATCTCTACTTCTCTCCCTGTAGGGGGCCCACAGGCAGGGAGTTGGCTGGCTACCTACTGCCAATGGGCCCAGTTCTAGCAGGCTGACATAGACAATCCTTCCAGATTGTGGCAAAGACCAGCCTTCCATGTACACTGGCCACCCAGCCACATTCTCCGGTTTGACAAGTTGGTTCCCTTCAGAGACCATAACAGCCAAGCTGGCCTCAGGGGCCTCTGACCTTGAGAAACACTGAAAGAGGAGCTCGGGTTGGCCAAGAGCCCTGAGCAGAGGTGGAGGTACAGTAGGTACTCAGATAGAACTGGGCAGGAAGCAGCTAGCTGAACTTCCTCTGGGAGAGGCTTCCTGGATGTCTTCTGCAAAGCCAGAGTGACATCCCCCACGGGTTCTGCCAGATGAACCTCAGCCAGACCGCAGGCCTCTCTTTTCTGAGGCTGCTGGAGTAGGCATGGGGTACTGGGCGGGCTGTTTCTTTTCTCAACGGCAATAGTCCTACCCTAAGACTTGTCCAGAGGCCGGACACTAATCTCTTTCAAGTGAAGCTCAACTCTCTCTTGGCTGGGCTGAAAGCACATGGTGACCTGCAGTATGGCGGCACTACTGCAGCAGGCTTTCCCTTTCTGAGACAGCTTGAAGAAACAGAGCTGTCGGATGGATCCGGGCGAAGTAGCACTGAGAGCCCCTTGCCCATGGCCAAGGACATAGGACGGGGAACAGTCATTCCCAGGTAGCTCTCTTCATTTCAGTCCCAGGCTGAAACTGGTGGCTGGGGGACATGTGAAGTGTGTGGGGTCAGGGGTAGGGACAGCCCACAGAAGAGGCTGAGGCCCGTGCCAGCAAAGGAGAGGAGCCTAGTGTGGCTGCGCCCACTTTGTGATGTGGAACCTCAGCTGCTGAGCATGGAGGTGGCTGTGTGGAGACCAGGCCAGAACCCTAGGCATGAGACACACTGAAGTCATATCACCTTCCCAAGCAGCTCAAGGAGCCCCTCAACATCAGGGCCAGGTGTGGGTGTGGCCACACCCAGCAGGCATAGGTGAGTGCTAATTTGCATGCGTGTGGCCACTGACCCCAGGCTACATGCTGCCCTCCTGGCTGCCCGTGGTTATCTCTGTGCACACCAAGAGCTATGGATCCCTGGCTTGGCAGCCAACTGATGGAGAGATGGTCAGAACATGAGGGACCCCCCCTGGGAACAGCTCACTGAGCCCTCTAAAGTACAGACAAAAGTGCCACAAGCATCACAGGGTCCAAGCGCCTGAGCTTTGTTCTGACAGAGGTGGTGGCCAGGGAGTGGAGTGCTTCTCCTGAGGGAAGCCATGGAGGTGAAGAGGGGACGATGAGAGGAACAATTCAAGGACTGTTCAGAAAGTGTCAAGGGGGCTGCCCTGCCTGGAGCTGGGCCACTGGCTCTTCCTGGGAGGACCCAGGCCAAGAGAGCCCATGATGGGGAGGGCAGGGCAGGGCCTCTAACCACAGTGCTGCTCCACTGTCCACCACCCACAGAAAAGATAGTGAAAGTGGGTCGTGACTAGGGAGGCCTAGGAGCCAACAGTGGCATTTCTATGGAGATACAGGTGTTCAGGTCCAGGGGCGGGGGGTGGTCAATGTCCACATTCCATTGGGGGAGCCACCAGTGAACTGCCACAAGAGAGGCAAACCACAAAACAGCTCACAGGGCAAAGAGGGCATCCTCGGATCGCTCTGGCTTCCTCCGGCTGGAAAGGCTGGGAGCAGGAGCAGGGGCCTCCACAGGGGGTGAGGGAAGGTCAGGAACCATTTCAGCAGCTTTGGCTCTTTCTTCCAGGAACTTATCGAACTCTGCAATATGAACCAAAGTGAAGGCCAGGGTTGGTGGGGTGGGGGGAGTGTCACCCCCTGGAGCCTCACGCCCTTGCCTTCAGCTCCAAGCCACACATCGCCTTGGCTGATTTCTAGCAGTAGGCAGGGGAACAGATGAGCAGCCAGCCAGAGCCCAGGGAATTCTGGATCCTCCTACCCTGGGGACACCGCCACATGCAGGACAAGTGGAAGCCTGATGAAGAGCCTGTGCGTGGGGAGAGTTCTGCACTGCTGAGGGTCCACAGTGATAGGAGGAGTCTGGAGCCTGCAGTCTCTTCAGAAAGAGTAAAGAGGCATGGAAACACCCATCCCTCTGAGGACCCAGAGTTCTGATTTCCAGAGCAGCACTGGGGTGGGGCCAAGAGAGTAGACAAGCAACTACTTAGACACTCTAGGGTCATCCATCCCATCTAGCCCACCTCAGTGACCCAGCACAAGGGCAGGGCCTTGGGCAAGTCTGCCTGGGCAGATGTTGGTGGGGCAGAAGCAGCGTGGGATGAGGTCAATGAGGCAAGACAGAGAGGCGAGGCGGGGAGGGCAGAGTCCCACTAGATCCTCTACCTCACGAAGCCCACGAGGTCTGTCTGAGTTGGACTTGAGTACCTGGGATCCAGGCCCACATACATCTTCTCAGTAAATTCACATTCCTCCTGACCTTGCCCATCCCCCGGAAATGGGAGAAATAATAATGCCCATAGAGTCCCAACAAAAGCCAGGGCTCAGGCCCAGCACCCACATAGCTCTGGCAAAGGAGGCTGTAGCATATGGGCGCCAGAGCCTGGGTAAGAGAGCAGAGGGTCACATGGTCACTAGCCAGGCCTACCTTCACTGGTGACACCCTCTTCCAGGTCGTCGCCCTTCTGTAGGAGAAGCAGAGAATGGTTTGAGGGCTCATCCCTGCTTTGCCCACCCAGTACCTCTGCCTGCCCATGGCCACCCCAAAGCAGCACTTCCCATGGCAGCCCAAGCCAAGCCCTACTTTTCTGTTTCCAGATTTTTAAAATACAAAATATTGTTCTTCCTATTAAAGAAGGTAAAATTTTTGCTTAAAAAAAAAAGCAAAAGCAAAGAATCAAATAGGTTCTAGGTTTAGACTCCTAGAAAGATCCAAAAGAAAAAATCAAAAACTGGTTCAGGCTGGTCTTTGGCTTGGTCTCAGAAAGTAGTACCCTTGCCTAGCAACACGAAGCTCTGGGGAGAGGCATCACAGGAAGTCTAATGGGGTGGTCACACTGAGGCACACCAGTGTCCCTAATGTATGCTTGCTGCCAACATAGGAATTCTGAAGAAGCTGTCTGGAACCTGGATGGTCTAGGCTTGGTCCCAGTAGGTACTTTGGCAATGGAGGCTCTATCCCCTTGAAGCATGTCTCCTGGGAGCTGCCCCAGCCTCCCCTTGAACCCTGACTCCACCCCCACCTCCAGCTCCCAAAGAGGCCATGCACGCTCTGTAGATCACACCTGATCGGAGGAGGAGTAGCACACATAAGGGCCCCGTTGGGAAGGGGCCCACAGGGGAGCGAAAAGCCCTGAGCTAAGCTGGGAGACCTGGAAGCCCCTCCCAAGCCTGCCACCGTCCTGTTGGTAGCCTACCTAAAAAGCCTCTTCCCTTCCTGGATCATGACTCTCTATTCCCTTTTCTCAAGCTAGGGTCTCGTAGTCCAGGCTGGCCTTCAGCTCACTAGGTAGCTAAGGTTTGCCTTGGCTTCTGATCCTCCTCCTTGTACCTCCTAAGTGCTGAGATTACAGGTGAGTAGCACCACACCTTGCCTAATCCCCTTATATGGTGAGGGTTGAGAGCCTTCTTGCTTTCCTCTGTGAGAGAAACCATTCCTTTTCCAGGCATCCTCCTGGGAAAGATCATGGGTCCTTTCTACTTCTCCTGACACCTGGGTGGATACCTTCTGTGGCCTTTGACAAGCCTGATCTTTGGGGGAAGCAGCAGGGAGTCTGCTGGCTTCATGGGAGATGTGCCACAGACAGCCAGGTAGGCCCAGTAGCTGCTGGGAATGCAAGGGTTCTGCAAAGAACCATGTTCAGACACATGAGAACTTCAGCTTCTCTTTACCCTATTGCCTATAAATCAAAATTTCAGAAAATACTGGGAATGGGAATGATAGTGGATTTAAAACCAAGCACCCAACTCATCAAAGTGTATGTTTCAAAGTTAAAAACAAACAAACAAACAAAAGGGCTTGGATGTAGCTTTTGCTTAGCGTGCATAATGCCATGAGTTCAATCCCCAGCACAAAAGAAAAATTAAAAAAGGAAATTAAAATCAAAACATAAAGTATGCTTATCTCCCCACCAAAAATATGAATAAATTAAAAAAAATCCCAAGCACACATATACCCTTAAAATTGAAAAGAAACTGAGGAGGTGGTGTTAGGAGTGAACTGGAATTGGCCTTTCCAGCTCAGATTTCATGGTGGTGGGATATCAGGAGGGACCTGCCCACACTGTGCTGGGCTGTGCCCAGAGCCAGCACCATTGCTGGCCTCCCAGAGTCCTCTGCAGCACTCCGGCCTGGCCCTCCCAGCCGAGGCCACAGTGTTGGAGAGGAGGTAAACTTTGACGAGCTGCCATGGCCTCCCTCCTCCCACCACCACAGTAGAGGCAGGAGCCCTTCCATGGGCCCTGGGCCTGTCCTCAGAAGAGCCTTTGCCTTGCCACACCCTGCAGACAAAACATAAAAGTTGAGTCTCACCAGGTCCGTCCTGAGCCACACCTCAATGTCGTCCATGACAGAGGGCTGCGCAACGGGGATCTATGGAATGGAGGCAGAGGCAATAAACAGCCCCCTCGCAGCCAGGCTCGCGAGGGGAGACAGAACACCAGAACAAAGTCACTCATCACAGCAGCACACACGGAACCAAAATGTACAGAGCAGACAAGCAGCCACACCGCACGTGCACACACCCACACGCACGCACACGCACGTACATGTGCACACACTCGCATGCATGTACACGCGTACACGTGCACTCACCCACACGCACACGCAGGCGAGGAAAGCAATGAGGAAGCAGACTGTAAGCAGCAGGCTGGCCGGCAGGGCCCACGGCAGGGAAGGTGGTGTACGCATTCTTGAGATGGTAAACTTTTTGACTATGCATCCATCCTTTCAGTCCAAGGCTGCACCTTCTAATTCCAGAAAGGCACTAGTCCTGGACGGGAGGACAGGAGCAGCCCCGGGCCAGCCCAGGTGCTTTAGCAGGCCCACTTTACTACCAGCAGAAAAGCAGCTAAAATAAGGACTTTGATGACAAAAGAAACAGTAGGGCTTCAGTCTTCTTTGTGCCTTTTTGAGGAAAAAAATTCCACTTCGTAGACCTGAGTAAAACAGCTTCCTTTAGTCTCATCCTTTCTTCCCAGATCTCAACAGCTATCTGAACTTCAGTAGTCAAAAAACAAAAAAAAACCTTCACAAGGAAGCCAGAGAGAATGTCTAGAATATGACAGGCTCCCAACAACCCTCACGGTATCGGAGAAGTCACTATGCCTTGGCCAAGGACCTTATGGCCAAAATTCTGAAATAAAAAAATACATATAACTAACTAAAAATATTTAGGTTTCTGTCAAGGTGGCCTCTAACCCCCCCAGAACCAATGAGGCCAGTGGACGGGAGGCACCACACCTGGGAGGCTTGCTTGCTAGCCCACTCCTTCACTGTTTAAAAAATGCCAGCACTGGGTTTATAGGGTGAGAATAAAGTTAAAAATAAGCAATGGGTACTGCTTCAGTGTCAACCAATTCCAACAAAGGAAGGGAACAAAGAATTGTGTCATCAGCTCTGACATCATCAGTGTGCTGCCAGTGGGTGGGTCTGGGGGCAGCAGGTGGAGCACACTCTGTGCAGGTACCTGCAGCGCCAAGGGGGCTCTTTATTGCCTCCCCCAGCTAGCAGGCAGCTGCTTGCTCCCTTCTCCATCCTCACCCTGCCCTGGGGAGGACAGGAGCATTTTCAGAACAGCTCAAGCTACCAGGGACCACATGAGGCCTTGTCTTTCCATGTTCCATTTTATCCCTGTTGAACTGGAGATGTTTCAGGGAGCCCTTACCCCCGTGGCAAGAGACCCAGTGACAAAGCATGTGGTTACTCTGGGGTGGGGGCAAGGATGCTCAACAGCTGTACCAACAATGCCTGTGCCAGGCACACCTCCCATCAAAGAGTAGTGCAACCTGCTACCTGGCTTGACACATTCCTGGCATGGGGGTGCCTGGTCTTGGTATCTATCAACTGCAATGCCTCTCAGAGCCAGGATGTGTGCCATACCCAGGCCTCAAGCTCAGAAAGCCCGTCAGTTCTCCAAGGAGAAGAACCACCCACAGCAATAGCTAGAGCTCACATGGTGGCTTTTTTCAATATACATACCTTAGTTTACCTGGGAGAAACTGAGACTCAATATACTGAGCTTTGCTTTCTTTCATTCATTTTGTTTACGTGTACAGGTATGTGATCATGTGTGAGAGTGCATGCCAGGCGTGTGTATGTGGTGGTCAAAGGCTAGCTTCCACCCTGTTAGCCAGGCTAGCTGGCCTGCAAGCTTCAAGGATTCTCCTGTCTCCACCCCCCTCTTACTGTAGGCACTCGTACCAGCATCTGGCTTTGCATGGGTTCTGGGGATTCAAACTCAGATCACCACACGTCACAACTTTCCTTTCTTTTTGCAGCGCTGGAGTGCAGCGTCTCATGCATGTGAGGCGAATGCTCTTCTTCCCACTGGGCTTTCTGCCATGACGCTAAAGCTTGAAAAAACATGGGATCATGGGCCTAAAACTTTTGGTTTTTTCTTATCTTCTTGTAACTGCTATAAAGTAGAGGGTTAGGAATGTAGCTTGGAGGCAGAGTGTTTGCCTGAGGCCTGAGATTCATTTCTCATCACCACAGAAATGCAAATATAAAACCCTGAGCAAGGGATGGTGATGCCCGGGCTGTCTAGGCCACAATGCCTGCTGCTCTTTACTCACCCATCTTTTCTGTCTTAAGAAACCTCAGCTATGTGGCGGGAGCAGGGGCCCAGGGGCTCTGGCAGGACTTGGCCTCATCTGTGAGTAGGGTGACAGTGAGGTGGTATTTCACTTTCAACACTCCTGACTCAGCAGGACTCCTTATCTTCCAGGTTGGTGTTGCTGTTCTCTAGCATCCATCCAGGGGAGTCACAGGAGCAGAGTCTCTTGGGCCTTAGGGCAGGTGCTGAGAGCTGGGGTGGGCTTTTATCTATTGGAAGGGAAGGAAGACTTTCTCATGGTGGGATGCAAAGCCTGCTCTGGTAAGTAAGCAGGCAGAGAATTCCACCATGCAACATTCTAATCATGCAGGTGCTCTCAGACCCACACTAAGCATACACTGCCACAAAAATAAGAACTCAACGGAGGGCAAAGCAGCTCCCTCCCAGGCTGATGAAGGAAAGGAGTCTTGCTCTGTGGCTCTGGGAAAGTCACCAGGCCCTTGGGGGACTCGGTGTGTTCATCTGTCACATCAGGGGCTGGCCCAGCAAATCCCTAGGTAGTGGCTGATTATGAAGTGCCACAGTTTTAGTGTCTTCTTGGGTTGGTCCAAGGAGTTGAAAAGTGTGGGCTTGATATAGGAGACAGAGGGGAAGAATGTATGTGAAGAGAGAAAAAGGAAGCTATCCCACTATACCCTCACATGGAGACGAAGGTCAGATACTGACTCATGTGAAGAAGGCAGCTAGGCTGGCAGAGTAGAAGCCTACCCATCTTAAGAGTTCAAAGAGAAACAGGCAGCTCAGATGCCAGGGCAGGTCCCACTGCTGGCTTCCGCCTGGAGCTGCAGGCATGGTCATGCTGTCTCAGGGACAGAGAGAGGGAGAGATATGACCGCCAGCTCCACCCAGCCAGTGCTCTTTGTGGCATGCAGGGTACTGTGTCTGGGTCTCCCAGGGTTGCTGAGTAGGGATAACTAAAGCTAGCCTCTGCTAGCAGTAGGAACTTTACTAACCTTTTGATATGTGGTGCTAGGGGTTTACAAATGCTAGGTGTGATGGCAGGTTTTTGTTGTCAACTTGATCTTCTTAATTATCTTTGGTGGGTCTTTGATATTTATCACAGGAAGGCAGCCCTCTCAATAGGGGGCAGAATGTAAGGAAGCTCAGGGAAGCTAGAAATGAACATCCCTTCCCATGACGGCAGTACGGCAGTGCAGGAAGGAAATTCCAGACTCAGGAAGCCAACAAGTCTGGGATATGGTTGTAGGACCTGCCCTAAGGATATAGGAAGGGGAAAAAAAATCTCTACCCCTCCCTGCCTGCCTGGCTGCTGGTACTTGTGCATGTCTTCATCAGCATTGGGATGAAGCTTCCTCAGCCTTCCAGCCTGGACTGAAGATCAGTGGCTCCCCAGGAAGCCTTTAGACCTTCAGTGCTGGATTGGGACTGCTGAGGCATCCAGCTACGTGGACTGAGTGGCTACCAGTTCCTTGACTCTCGGGCTTGCAGACTGCTATTGTGGGACTGCCATGAGCTAATCCAATAACCCCCCTTTTTGTTGACTACAGTTCGTTGTTGGTTCTATTCCTCTAGAGAATCCTGACTAATACACTAAGTTAAGTTCTCTACCAGTGAACTACACTCCCAGCCCCCTAACTTCTGTTCTTGCTTTAATAGTATCATTATTGTTGTTACTAATCTTGTTTGTTTTCTTGACAAGGCCTCAAGGTCTCATTATACAGCGCAGGTTAGCTTTGAATTTGTGAGCCTCTTGCTTTAGCCTCCTGAGTTCTGGGGTTATGGGCATGCTCTATCACACCCAGTTTTCTTATTTTGACTCATATGTATTCAGATAAGGGCATCTTCTTGGTGGCACCCTTCAAATGGGAAATGATCCTAGCTGACCAGCAGACAAAAGAAGCAGA
This sequence comes from Zapus hudsonius, assembly GCA_004024765.1. NCBI lineage: Eukaryota > Metazoa > Chordata > Mammalia > Rodentia > Dipodidae > Zapus > Zapus hudsonius. The sequence continues at coordinate 8,948 of PVHP010028736.1, read as the reverse complement.
AAGACCCACTGCCCAGTGAGGCAGCAAAGGGAGAACCAATGGTGAGGCAACTTTTGTACAGGTTGCCCTCACACCTGATGCCCCAGGGGAAGGAAGGCCTGGGGAGACACTCCTCTACAGAGTTCTGAGTCCAAGACCACGAGGAGACTCACCTACTTGATGCTCAGTGCAACAAGAGCAAGTCTGCAGGAGGCAAGCTGTGAAACTCTTTTATGACACTTCATTCAAGCCCAACATGAGGAATATATAAGCCTCTGTTCTCACTCAGTAGTCCAAAAAGTTTCCATGTAAAGAATTTGTACTCAAGAGGTTTGGCAAGATAGGGTTTCTATACTACAGGAAATAAGGCAAAGCCATTAATAAACATCATTTTAAAAGAAAAAGAACTGTAGGCAGGAAGGTGAGATGCCAGGTTAGCTGTTAGTTGGGTTTGTTTCTGGGAAGTTGAGGACTGGAGCTTTATGATAGGGAAGAGGCCTGCTTGGGCAGAGAGGCAGGAGCCATTGCCAGAGGCCCAGGTCACAGTCAGGGCAGCCTCCAAGGCAGTATCTTTTATTTTTTTTTTTTCCAGGATCAACAGGTTCAAGCGCACACAGCTGGAGCTCCCCAGTTTGGACAATAAAGATGACATGATTTCTAGGAAGACTGCTCTAAGTCCAGGGCCCAGCCTGTCCTGAAATCAGCAGGGGCCTGGCCACAGCTCCAGGAACGGCCTTGGGTTTGGTGTAAGAACAACTCCTTCCTACTCAGGACAAGAGTGCTACTACCAAGAGTAGACAGCCTGAGTGTCCTGTGCACAAGTGACCAGCCCCTGTCTGCACCCATAGTCAAGTCCTCAGGCATGTGGCCCCATGATAGCCTGCCTGGACATCTTACTACCTGGACTGTTCTAGCCACAGCCAGCCTGGTACCAATGTGGTCACATATCTCCCTCATTCCATCTAAGTGGAGGGCAGAGGCCCACTGTCCACTTTTGTCACCAGCTTTTTTCACTGTATCCTCACCTGCCCCACCACATGCACCCAGAGCTTTGGTCCATGTTCCATAGTAAAGTGGTCACCCCAAGGCTAGCAGCCTGGAACAAAGCCACCCTTTCTCCATGCACCAGGCTCTGGGCCACCTAAACAGACGAGGCAAGAAAGACCCCCCTAAACCTCTGCCACAAAAGTGCCATTCTGTGAGAACTGAGTGCTCTCCCTGCTTCATCTTCTTTTCACTTTGTTTCTACCATGTGGATATTTCTGCAAGTGGTCTCAAGGCCTTTGGGGGAAACTAATTATATTAAAAAGCCCACCAAGCTTAGGACTAGGTGCAGAGTCCAAGGGTGCTTTTCTGCCTGGCCACACTCTAAGTCAGTACCCTCAGTGTCATTCCCTCCCAAGCAGGAACCACAATACATGTGCTCATCCTGAAAAAATGAATCCTGCCTTAGAGCTCCAGAGCCTGTCATGAAAGGAGGTAAGGGCCCTCCCCTCATTGCTGCTAACACCAAAGACCCTGAAGGCCCAGGAACACAGGCCTCAGCAGAAAACAAAAGACGGTATTTCTGGGCCTGGAAGTGTGGGGCCCTGAGGACACTCTACACAGACAGAAATGGTAGTACTACTCAGAAGGAGGAGTGTTGCATGTCCTGTCTGGTCACAGGGCCTGGCAGGTGGCGAGAGGAAGGTGCAGACTGTTACATAGGTGAGGACTGGGGTGGACAGCGGGCGTACTTGGCTTCAGCTCCTCACCATTCCTTGGGTTATGAGCCAGCCGTCTATGGGCTCCAGGTCAGAATCCCCACCTTTCTTTCTCTGCTGGGCCGAGGACAGAAAGTCCCAGAAAGAAAAGTCATAGGAAAGACCGAAGATAACAAGTCATAGCACATATTGGGGAGTAGAAAAGTCACCGTTCAGACTTGACACAGTTGGTCATGTAAGGAAATACGGCCTGATACTGCCCACCCCTGCCCTGGAATATCCCCCTGCCTGCCTGGAAAAGAAAAGGAAAGTTCAGGAATCCTAGGCAGGATAACAGGTGCTCGTGCCAGCTGCCCCTCAACACTGGAGGAGTACCTTCACGAGGCCCAGGAAGAAACCCTGGCCTATTCTCTTGACCAGCTTTAGGGATACTAAAGTGGGGAAGGATCAACTTTTTCCTTCTCTTTTCCCCTTCCCTCCTTCCCTGACTTATCTTGCCTGCCCACAGCTGGTTTTGAACTACTGCTCCTCCCTCCTGAGTGCTGGGATTATAGGTCTCTTGCTACCAAGCCAAGCTTAAGGAGTTAGCATTCAAAGAACCAGTTTATGAAAAATTGTTTCTAATTTATTCTGCATTTTTTTTTTTTTTCGAGGTAGGGTCTCACTCTAGCCCAGGCTGACCTGGAATTCACTATGTAGTCTCAGGGTGGCCTTGAACTCATGGTGATCCTCCTACCTCTGCCTCCCGAGTGCTGGGATTAAAGGCATGCGCCACCACGCCCGGCTGCATTTTTGTATTTTTTTAAAAAAATATTTTATTTATTCATTTTCAAGCAGAGAGAGAGAGAGAGAGAGAGAGAGAGAGAGAGAGAGAGAGAGAGCGCACCAGGCCTACCACCTTGTGGGTCTGGCTTATGTGGGTACTGAGGAATTGAACCAGGGGGCCTTAGGCACTAGAGGCAAGTGCCTTAACCGCTGAGCCATCATCTCTCCAGCCCATTTTTGTCTTTTTTTAATCCCTCAAGTTGCCTATGGTATTCTTTTCCTAAACTCTGTTTTTGAAGCAGGATCTCACTCTAGGCCAGGCTGGCCTTGATCTCATGGTGGGCCTATCTCAGCCACCCAAGTGCTGGGATTAAAGGCATGTGCCACCACACCTGTCACTTTCTCTAAACTCTTAACTTGGTCATTGCTACTTGTTAGTGAGGCTGGTGATAAACACAGAACCTTGTACATCCTAGGCAAGTTCTCTACCACTGAGCCACAGCCCGTCTACTGCTTTATAAAATGATAAAACTATTTAGAAATGCTGATACGGTGGAACCTTATAGACATATAGCTACATAATCTTCACTCCTTTACTGTGTTCTCAATTTCTCCCTTGGTCTGGTTCTTATTTCCAGGGCTGCATGGCCCAGAAAGCAACAAAGCAGTATGCAAACTGTGTGCCCACACACAGAAACACACGGCTACCCTGTGCCCTGCTCCCTTGTCTTGCTGAGGCCAGTGAACAGTAACAGAAACAGTAGTCTGCTACCACCATGGAGTAATCTGTTGGAATCATCAAGACCTTTGGAAAAAGAGAGCCAGGCCAAGCCACGTACCCAAGGGTAAAGGGTGAGAAATGAACCCCATCTTCTGGACTTGGGTCCAAGACTCGAACTGATAATGGTAGGGTTGGGGCAGGACATATGCTGTCATGCTGGGCAGGCCCTGGGTTCAGAGTGGAGGGCAAAGAGCCTGGCTGAGGGGCCACTTGAGGCCAGTTCAGCCAGGAGTAGGAGGCACTGCTTGGTAAGGACATCCTTGTTCTAACCAAACAGGGCCCTGGCTGGACTGAAGCCTGGCTCCCTACTTCCCTCAGTGGGTGCACAGAGAGCCTAAGCAATGGGAGAAACAACTACTTCATGGAGGTGGTGGCACCCAGAGCCGCTGCTGAGAACCGTGGCAGCAGGCCTAGTCTTCTGCACCCCCTGGTGGCTAATGCAGAGGGCCGCAACCAGCTCAGAAGAGCAGTTCCCCCAAGAGCTACTAGCCTCTTTATGACAGCTGCTCTGCCCACCTGAGTCCATTTGTCCAAGGGCTGCAGGAGGCTGGGAGCTGGTGCTCAGGAAGCAAAAAGCCTTGTAAACCTCCTTGTCTACTGAGGAATGGCACTATATCCCCTTTTCATCCCAGTCTGGGGGCGGGGGTGGGGAGCTGATGAGAGTTCCAGCTGTGGTGTGCAGCTGTCCTGGGAGCTCCTCTTCCTGTTCTACAGAGAGGCACTCATTCCCATCATTTCCTGGTCTTGCTCAAAAGACAAACATCTGTAAAGACTTATTAGACACAAGTCCTTTCCCCACCAGGATCTTACAGAAACCATGGCTGTGGTATGGGTGTTCACACAAATGTCATTCTCCATTTCAAAGTGCCCTGACACCTAGTTTTTATTCCCTCCAAGACCATAGCTTCCCAGTATTCTCTCCCAGACACCTCCTAACTGCCCTGGTTCTCCAAAGAGTCCTGAACCCTCAAGCACCTTCCCCTGGGGTTGGCACTGCTTTGCTAGGCCAGCGGCGAGGTAGCTAAGCTCAGCCTTCACCTACCCCAGGGCATGTGAACAGAAGCCCCATCTAGCTATAGCAGATCACATCCCAAAAGCTTAGTTACCACAGTAGAAAGAATAGGGATTTGAGGTAGATATTGCTGGGCTAGTACCCCACACTTCCTGCTCTTTGTGTAACACTGTTCTTGTGTTCTTTTTTTAAATTTATTTACATACATATGTATGTGCCAGGGCCTCTTGCTACTGTAAACAAACATCAGACACTTCTGTATCTGGCTTATGTGAGTGGCTTGGGAACTGAACCTAGGCTTCAGGCTTTGCAAGCAAGTGCTTTTAGCCACTGAACCATCTTCCCAGTCCCACCTCTCCACCTTCTCTTTAATGACTGGGTCTGTCTCCTTTCATCTATGACAGGGGTGCACCTCATATGATGGGGACTCAATAAGCCTTACCTGTGGCACACAGATGCTTTGTGGATCTCTCCTACCCTTTCCCAGACGTCTATGGAAGCCATTCTCTGCTGAATTATCCAGCCAGCTTTACCAAACTGCCTGCCTTTCTCTTCAGAAGACTCCGACCAGAAAAACAGGCTTAAAGACCTACCGCTTCCGAGCTCTGTTTCCGACTGTCTAGTGCAGAAGAGACTTCTCCAATAGCCTGGGGATCCTTTTGGGTGATCCTGGAGACAACCAGAGCAAGCAGAGTGAGTTCTTTCCTCAAGGATGCAGGGAGTGTGGTAGTGACCCATAATCCCTTTCTATCCCATGGATCCTTCTCCTCAGGTATAACCCTGGATAAGAGTTTCTGCTGTCTGTAGCTGATGGGAAGAGATGGTTTTAGCACCAGCTCACCTCTAGACTCCCTGGGGCTTGTGCTTCTCAGTGTCCCTGTCTTGAGTAACAATACAGAGGACTCTCTGAGGCACATGAGAAGGACTCCAAAGTGCCCTGCTAGTCCTCAGAGGGAGGAGCTGTGTAGGGCAGGTAAGAGGAACTCGTTAGAGCAGCGGCCTCTTCTGGACCTGGAGGAAGGCGTGTGCTGTGCCTCCCTAAGATACAAGGGCTCTTTTGGAATGAACCCCCGAATTCCATATGACTCACCCTAGCCAGAGCTGCTGTGAGGGAAGCCTCTGCCCTGACCACTTTTTATTGTGAACTTTAATAGATAGACATACTGGCAATTGGTCAGAACCTACCAGGTTCTTAGGAGTGAATCTGGGAGCCTAACTGTGATCCCCATCCCTGAGACTCCTCTTCCAGAGAGACTGGGTGAGGAAAGGTCTGCAGCTCTCCAGTGAAGGACAGAAGAATGACACCACAGACAACCCCCAGGGTGGAGGACAGTAGGAGTGAATGCCAAGTCCTCACAGCCATATATTAATGTTTCTGGCAGTCTTGGATCTGATAAAGAAAAGGCTTCTTTGTGTTTGTTAGCCTGTGTCCAGGCCTGGGTCAATTCCCCGTGGCCCCCCAGCTCTGTAGAGAGCCAGTAGAAGGGACCCCACATACGTCTTGCGCTGCTCAGCCAAGGAGTTCCCTCTGGTCTGGGCAAACATGTCAAAGCCGTCACGAGGATTACACTGCTGAAGTGAACTGAGGGTGCCACTGACGCTCTCTGTCCCCAAGTCTGTGATAACAAAACGAGAGGCAGATGAGAACAAAATGTGGACTTCTGATGGGGGCCCCAAGCCAGGATGACAGCCCGTTGGATTAAAGTGTGGATGGTGACAGGGCTGTCCTCAGCACTCCACTACAGCATGTGCTGAAGCCAGGGCAGGCCCTGGGGGGTCGGGGGAGAAAGCACTGTCCAGGACCCCGAAACTGCTCAAGGAGGGAAAGAGGTGTCCTGAACAGAAGGAAGAATTCTGGCAATAACCAGGTGGGGATCAGGATCAGCATACCTGTAGCTTTCCCATCAAGCCTTTCTCAACTGCCCCTCCCCCATTCACTCAGTCATAATATCTAAGGATCTGGGCTAGTTACTCAACTTGGAAGTTACTTCCTAGACACCCATGTTCAGTTAGAGCTCTAGTAGACCAGGTGGAATCTGACATGGTGTTTGGCCTCTGATGCTCATTGAATTACTGAGAAGATGGGAGGAACAAACTTATGCAATGCTGAGCTTCAAGTGAGGAGAGACTCAAGGCCCACAAAGAGTAGGCCTTTCAAGACAAACATGGTTGTGCCACAGGGAGAAGGGGAAAAAGACAAAGGCCAGAGTCTGGAAGGCCAGACGGGTAGCAGATGGCCAGTGAGGTACCTTAATGCCAGGTAAAGGGATGGATGGAAATGCACCAGAAGGAAATGGCAGAATCTGCTTTGAACTTTAGGTGTTAGATCTGGTGGACTGAACTCTAATCCCTGGCTTAAGCAGGAGGATTGCCATGAATTCAAGACCGGCCTGATCTACACAATTCCAGGCCAGCTGTTCAAAAAACCAAGCACACACAGTCTCTCTCCACACACACCCCATCAGCTGGATGGATTGAAGGCAGAGACATCTGTTGAATTAGGGAGATATGGCTACAAATAGAGGAACTATTGAGACACTACAATTACAGCATCTGATAGGCCTTCAAATAAAATCCTAATTCAACTGAAGTGAATGAAGACAGAAAATATTGTCTCTCTCTGTGTGTGTGTGTGTGTGTGTGTGTGTGTGTGTATGCATGCACATTTGTGCATGCATGTGGAGACCAGATAGAGGTCAACCTTCTAGTGTTATTCCAAAGTCATCATCCATTCTTTAACAATATATTTTTTATAGACAGGTTCTCTTGTTTGCCTGGAATTCACCAAGTAGTCTAGACTGGCTGGCAGGGCTCCAGGGATTCTGCTGATCTGTCTCCCTGTTGCTGAAATTACAAAAAGCATCACCATGCTGGGCTTTTTTTTCCCATGGTCTCTGGGGTTTGAACTCAGGTCCTCCTGCTCACAAGGCACATGCTTTACAAACCGAGCTATCTTTCCATCACAAGATAGACGTATCAAGAAAAAGGGAAACAGAAAAACAAGATAGAAAAAGTACTTTGAGGACCATACTTGTTAGCTATGTCAATCTTATAAATAAATTTTCTAAATCTTGGTAGCATTTGGTATAAAAGTACCACCCATTGTGGAAAAGTAAGTTTATCTAAGTTTCAGACAACAGAACACTTGAGGTTATGGAATATTCCAGGAAGGCAAATACACATCACTGCCACTACTTCCTGTTTCCCAGCCTAGCGCAGACATTGGTGATTGAGGTTGTTGCTGTGGCTTCAGCAGCTTGTTGAAACCTGTGCTCTAAGCAGCCTTGTTAATAACCAAAAATAAATCATCCCAGCCATAAAAAATATTCCAGTTAAAATACGGCAAGCTACCATTCTTTAAAAAGAAAACAACAGGCTTGGGGAAACGGTTCAGCAGGTATGAGGCACTTGCTGTGGAAGCACGAGGTTCCTGAGAAGACCTGACACTACCTGAATTTGATCCCCAGCACCCACGTAAAAAGTAGGGAATGGGACTGAAGAGATGACTTGGTTAAGGCGCTTGCCTGCAAAACCTAATGACCTGGGTTTGATTCCTCAGTACCCACATAAAGCCATATGCACAAAATAGCAAATGCATCTGGAGTTCATTTGCAGTGGCTGGAGGCCCTGGTGGGCTCATTCATATTCATTCTCTCTGTCTTCTCTCTGACTCTGCATGCAAATAAATAAATATATATTTTTTTAAAGTTGGGAATGGCTATATATGCCTATATATAACCTCAGTTCTGTGGAGAGGTGAGACAGAAGGAACTCTAGGGCTAGTCAGCCAGCCTGACAGGAAACAACAGATCCAGTTTTAGTGAGAAACTCTATCTCAAGGAACACAGAAGAACAATGAAGATACCCAATGCTTTCCTGTGTCCTCTCCCGGTGAGAGCACAGGCACACCACACCCACCCACACCCGCACACAGAGGAAAGAAAAATGAATACAGCTGCGGTGAAGGGATGGCTCAGAGGGAAAGTGCTTGTCGAATGAGCATGAGGACCTGAGTTGGCAGCCCAGCACCCACATAGAAAGAATGAATGTGGCAGCAGATGCCTATAATCTCAGCACTGGGAGGTGGAGGCAGGGCTTCCTGGCTAGTCTAGCCAACTCAGTGGTTCAGTGTGAGACTCTGTCTCAAAAAAATAAGGTGGAGGGGCTGGGGAGAAGCCTTAGTAGTTAAAGGCCCTTGCTTGCAAAGCCTACTAGCCTGGGATCAAGTCCTTAGTACCCACATAAAGCCAAATGCACAAAGTGGTGTATGTGTCTAGAGTTTGTTTGCAGAGGCCCTGGTGTGCCCATAGCCTGTCTGTTTTTCTCTCTGCTTTCAAATAAATAGATGAAAAAGGGCTGGGGAGATTTTTCGATGGTTAAAGACACTTGCTTATAAATCCTGCCAGACTTGGTTCGATTTCCCCAGTACCCATGTAAAGCCAGATGCACAAAGTGGCACATGCATCTGGAGTTCATTTGTAGTGGCAAGAAGCTCGGGCATACCTATTCTCTCTCTCTCTCTCATGAATAAATAAAAACATTAGAAAATTAAAGTGGAGCCAGGCATAGTGGTACATGTTTTTAATCCTAGCACTCAGGAAGCAGAAATAGGGGGATTTCTGTGAGTTCCAGGCCAGCCTGAGACTACATAGAGAATTCCAGGTCAGCCTGAACTCGATTGAGACCCTACCTTAAAAAAAAAAAAAAA
>PVHP010028735.1:0-22790 GCA_004024765.1 Zapus hudsonius | reverse complement strand
AGAACCTGAACATTGAGTCTTTATGTTTCTCACCTGTTAATATCAAAATCCTGATAGGATAACAGTAGGGCCTGAAAAATTGAAAAGGGTCTGAAAATCCTTAGACCCTCAAATTTCCTTAAGTATTTCTCTGATACACATATAATGAAGTGCTGAACTTCTCTCATCCAAGTATAACCAGACTAATCTTAGTTTCTAAGATCAGAAAATACAATCACATAATAATCTGACCTTATTGAATGACAATTAAGAAACAAAAAGAGGTCTCTTCTTCCTATTAGTCAAATGACATTCTTATATTTTGCTTCCTCTCATTGCAATAGAAATCTCTTCAATAGATGAAAGGTTCATACTTTCAAGGGCAAAGCTTTCAATAAGGATCATGGAATTACTCTATTTCTCTGTCTGTCTGTCTGTCTGTTCATGACTGCTTAGCAATTCCCATGCCAAGTGATCCTCCAAGGACCTTTACAGAGATGCAATCTCCCTCCATGTTTGTGGCACTGTAGCATTTATTTCCTGTCTTGTGCTTCAACAGAGGATGCCATGGAAACATGTTTAAAATGTTCATGTGATCTTTTTAATGTTATAGACTAATCATAGTGATGAGGATGAAAGCCAGGAAAAGAACATTAAGAAATAAGTATGTCTCTTTCCGTTTAAACTGTGGCATTTCTGATATGTATTTCATAAGTATCCATGAATCAGTCAAGACATTGAGCATAAGTCACACTAATGTTTAGTTATTTGGTAAGATAAATTGCCCCCTTCCTGTTTCCTTGGCATCTTATCTGCCACTTATTCGATGATCCTAACCCATTATCTCAGGAGCAGTCTTTCACTAAAAGTTTTAGGATATTGAGCATAAAGAAATGCGAAAAAATGATGATGAGTTTTATCCACACTGTATTTTGTATAGCTAAGAACCATGTCAAACTAGCTGGTCATTACTTGGAGGAATATATTGTTAAAGTAACGATGGTTATTATAGAATTGCCGAATTACATGAAGACATAAATCAGATGCACTTATTTGGGATGGCATCCTAAGAAAATAACACATAAGTAAAAAGTCCGAGAATGATTAGGATTTAGTCATGTAAAGGGGTATGACAAAATATTTTGAAAAGAAGGAACTGAGCGGAAGAGGGGGCGGAAAGATTGTGAGAGCCGTGGTGGGGGAGACTGTCCGGAGGCATGGCACCCATCAGTAACAACACACTTGGGCCAGGAAGACCGGGATGAGTACTAGGATATCCAGGATCCCTTGCCACAAGGACTAATACAGACAGCCCACAAAGGAGGATATACAACTGATCAGGGATGGGGAGGGGGGGAATTGGGGAAGTCGGGATAACAATGCATGGTTTGCCCACTAAATAATGTAACTCATTATGGACATTAAAAAAAAAAGACCTGTGCCTAATGTCCAAATCCCAATAATGTCAGCCAAAAGTGACAGAGAAGGGTGGGTAATAACAGATGAAGGGCCAAGTTCTACAAGTAGGAATGAGAAGATCAAACTCAACTGGAAATGCTGTGTAAGATTAGCCTGAATGTTCAAATGCATTATTCATTAAATACTAGTGGTTTTAGTGTCTGTAAGTCAGAGTTCCAGCGAAGCTGAGCAGCCTGTGGTCCTGTGGAGGTTCAACAGGTGAAACCTCAACTACAAAGGCAGAAGAGTCACTGGATCCCTGTGGCAGGAAATGTAGGAGGACCCTGTGGCAGGGGATTCCTTCCTCCTCATTAGAGGTGTTACTCACATCGATACAAGTCCTTCATGGCATCATCAAGATTGCTGTTTAGCTTGAATAATTGAGGACTATAGCCTCGTTTAATTGTCAAGATCTTACCAATTCATTCTTTGATTTAATAATCAGCCCAAACACACAATATGAATTCTGAATTATGTGTTACTTTTCTAAAATAAATATTCAAAAACATTTTTCCTAAAGGTAGCTACAACTAATCTTTCTCAGGCCTCTTTTGGTAACTGGACTATAATAACCAATATTTTCATATGCTATGCATAACTCAGATTTACACTACTTCTTTTTTATAATAGGATGAATCATTCCATATTCTCATATAGTTCAGATGAGTTGAAATTAATCAGTATTTCCACATGGCAGTTTAATAGTTTTCATCCAGAGCCTTAAAAGTAATTAGGACATTTTGCTTAATAATTATTGAAAATTACCATATACATATTCAAGATATGTTCAAACAAAATCAAATTCAACAACAATTACAAAGCAACCTACACGATGAGCAATTTTAAATGTTCAAGGAAATTAAATCTATCTATGCTGTATTTTAATTAAAATTATATTTTATAAAATGTTAATGAGATGAGAAAAATGTTAGGTTTAAATTATACCTTTACAAAATGATACAAGTTTGTAGATGAGTTCAATTATAAAAGGCCTGTGACTGACCTTCACAGACCCTCACCATTCTGTCTTGGAGCTGAACAAGTAGAAACTTTCAACTTAATATTTTTGAGAATAAATTACATGGCCCTCACTCCAGAGGTCCTCGGTCCTATATCTATGAGGAAGGAAGGAAGTTTCTTTAGTCAGACAGGCCCAGCAAAAGCAGGTCAAATGACGCTTGCTGAATTTCTATTCTTAGCCTATTACCATTACATATCATTTCTCCATAGAGTGACATTTATAAACACTGTCCATTCTGCACTCAGCCATGCATCATTTCTGATGGCTCCCATGCCATAAAAATTAATTAATAAACATGTTGTGCTTTTCCTAATCTTCCCTTTGGTATAAGAATTTTTACTAGGACCTTATGATGAGTAGAGAAAAGGATCGCATTTTCCATCTTGGAATGACCACGTGTTTATTACTCTCTCTGCTTCCCTTCTGTACCCCCTCTCCATCTTCCCTCTCTCCAAACAGATCTAATATATGCGTGTTTCACTCAAAAACTATTTTGAGTATGAATAAAAGATCCTTGTAAAGTTTGTTTACATTTTATGACTTGAGAATTAATGATATAGTAAAAGGCCCTTATGTATAATTAAAGGCACTAGTGAAAGATTTCTCAGACTGTCTTTATTAAATGTTCATACAGCTCCTACTTAAAGGTTGGAAAAATGAAAGAGAAGTAAATTGTCCTGAAGTAATGACACTTTAGAATTTATTTTAGTTGTGTATTACAAAATTGATTTTATTAGCATTGTCCCTGCTGACTTTGACATAAGTATCTGTTATATTATTAGTCATCAAATATCAGAAAAATTGCAATGATACATAGACTAACTTGTGTGAGCTAATTTGGTGTCCTTTATGTCTAGATCAATGTTGTATGACATAGTAACCAATATATATATAATGTTTCTTTGCATTTAATGATCTATTTATTTATTATAATTAAAGGATAATATAGTTCTTCAACCACAGTAGCCAAATGTCAGATTCTTAAATACCACATGTGGCAAATAACAGTATTATTAGATAGAGAAGAATGTTTCCATACTTAAAAGCGTAATTGGAGAGTGCTCTTCTCACATGTATTGTGAAATAAGAATCCTTTCCAAATAATCTTGATTTTTTTATATTTGTGTGTGTGCTCATGTGTGTGCATATGTGAACGCAGAGCCTAGAGCAGGCAGAGATCATAGGACACTCACAAGTGTTATCCTTAGGAGTTCCATCCACCTGTTGCTCTCATAAAGCATGGACTTGAAAAGTAAATTGGTTCGAGAGCAAACACCAGGAATCATACCACCTCTGCCTCTCCAGGATTGAGATTACTGCTACCTGCCATCATGTCCAATATTCTTAATAAGATCTAGGGATTTACTGAGGTCCTCATTCTCCCACAACAAGCCATAATGTTGAATTATTTTATAGACATATTAAATTTATACTTAAAGGCAATTGGGCAGATTTCTAACCTATTCCAGTTAATTCCCTTCCCACTCTCAAATCCATATAACAATTCTACCATTTTTTCACGTTGTAATTCAGAAAATTATTTGTAAAGAAGCCTCTTCTCCTTTAGCAGAAGATTAGTTGTGGCCTGACAGGAACTTTCTATCTCATGTTATCCTCTGAAAACCCTACAGCTCTTTACTCTCTAGCTTCTAAAAGGATTGCTGCATCTTGCATGAGCCCAGGCTCTTTGGGGAGTAAAACCAACCTATTAGGATTCAAGATCCCTTCTAAAAGCCCAAGACTCTCTGCCTTAGTCTTGTCATTTACTGACACATGAGTTCCATTCAAGTTGTTAGTTTCTTGCCCTTGAAATTCTGTGGTGTATCTCACAGTGCACTGCTCCTACTACCACTGACAAAACCTGCTTAATTTCTCGTATTAAACTGAAGTCCACCCTCATTTCTGTTACCTTTTTAGGAACTAGAATATTGACTCTCTTAAAGATCGAACCTTGGCTAACACATACATTAATCCAAATCATTTGTGAATTTTTAATAAACCATGTGTCTGAGAATAAAGCCTAATTATTTAACATTCTTAAGGCAAAACTCATTTACTTGAAGAAAATGCTTAAAATAACTGCAATCAGACTTTGTTTTACTCTGTATATTTGTGAAATAAGAAATGTCTTTGAATGACTCTATTCAATTGCAACAACAAAATAGCTGTGGTTTTATTCAAACCACAAGATTCAAAATAGAAGTTTAATAAATAAAACTTTCCAGAATCCATTTTTTAATTCCTAGGGGGTCTTTCAGTTAAAGTCTATTTCAAAGTCACCCTATATATAAAGAAAATATGGAGGTTAAGTATATGAAAAATGGTCATAATGAGTTTTGAAATGTGTTTTTTTGCCTTCATGAATTTACAATGGCAAAACGTTTGAATATTGTATTTGTGATTCATATGAGAAATCAGTTTAAGATGGGAATTAAGGATAATTACATCCTCACAGGGGGTGAGAAAAACTCAGAGTCTTTTCATATATATATATATATATATATATATATATATATATATATATATATATATATATATATATATATATATATATATATATATATATATATATTCATATTGGAATGGTTTTGGGAAGAGTTTTCTAATGATAATGAGATAATTTTGGCTAAAATACATTAAAGCCAATTTCAGAAAAGACTGAAATTTCTTATTGGTAAAACTTTCCCTCCTTTTCTTATGTAGTTTTTATTTTCTGTAGCCTTTTCTTCCACTTTAATACATTTTAACAGTATTTTAGCTATATTAAGACCTTAGGAAGTGTGTACACAGAAATGCCCAGACAAAAATGAGCTTGTCATGTTTGGATAATTTTTAATTTTAAAATCTTTCATTATATATATTGTATACATAATCTCTCTATGTATATGTCAATACACATATTAATCCTGTATACATACAGATATAATATATACAAAAGATATAATGTTAAAAATTCCACTATATTTTCATACTAATTAGCTACTGTCATATTTCTTAAAAATATAACTTTTTATTTGATTCCAAACTTATTCTTGTTTTCTTTATTTTAATTGTATGTACAAATACTTGAATATAAATATTATAAACACATATTGAATTCAACTTTCTCATTGCTGCAACAAAGAACTGACTCAAAAAGCATTTTTGGAGGAATGGGTTTATTTTAGCTTGCAGATTTGAGAGGAAGCTTCATGATGACAGGGAAAACGATGGCATGAGCAGAGGGTGGACATCACTTCTGCCACAGCACTGCAAACAGCAGAAGGAAGGTGTGCAAACATTGGCAAGGGGAAGCTGGTTTTAAGCCCCCTAAGCCTGCTCCCAACAACATACCTCCAACAACATTCCAATTCCAAAATTGTCATCAGCTGGGGACCAAGCCTTCAGAACACATTAAGTTTATGGGTCAAAACTGAAAAAAAAAACCACTACAATAACCCAGTGAAAGCACTGGAAAGTTTTCTTATAAACTTTACACAACTGTACACAAAATATATTGACTGTATATACACAGTGAATATTTCATATATATTTAATCTTCTATGCACTGTAATGTAGAATCCCTTAGATAATGTGCTACATTTTTTCATGCAATTTTAGTATATTTTAAATTCTAGAAAGAAATATGATCTTTTGTTCCTGAATCTACATAAAGAAATGAAGAACCCTGGCAACAATAAGTAGAAAATCATGTATTTTTAACTTTTATAAAAATAACAGTGCAACTGAAGCCTTATTATGTATATATTATTAGTGGAAAAGTTTATAGACTGGATCTTGTTTTTTTAAGAAAAAGTATTTTCTTTAACAAATTAAAGTCATTTAATAATAATTCATTAGACAAGGAAACAAATAATTGTTCAGATTTTGCCATCTTCAACTCTTTGGTACATTATTGATTTTCTCTGAGACGCTGAGAGATATTTTCACCTTCAGTTACCATTATCTTTAATGTGTTTCTAAGAAATACTTCCTATTTAAATATTGCTGTGTCTGAGAGGAAGAGGGGAGACTAAAGCTGAGACTGTGTTAAGACATTCAGAAATACTCAGACATTTAGTCTAAATTTAGACATTTAGTAAACATTTTACAAAGTAACTGAACTGACAATAATGTTTTGTCAAAAATATATATTTGGAATCTGTAAAGTTTATATTGTTTTGCCTTTGACCTTATGAAAGAAAAATATGAGACTCACTGCATTTTGTTTTGACTGTCACCTAATAAGGTATATATTATATACGTAAAATTGCATATACATTTTCACAGATGTATGTATATTTCATGTGTATATACTGGTTGAATATAAACAGAGTTATGCCAACACTTGACAAATGTTCAAATGTGATAAAGCTCAAGAAAGAGCTAGTGATTTTACCACATCAGTCAAAGAAAGTTATAGAGAATGACAATTCTAAGCGAGGCTGTCAAGAATGGATAGCCTCCAAGAATTAAAAAGCCCTAGCACTGTAAGCAATGGTCGAGGCATAGAGGATGGAAAAGTGAGGGTCATGAAAGAATTCAGTTGATATAGACACATATTACAGAGACAAGTGGGGATTATGGAAGGATTTCCTTGGGCATCTAATTTCAAACCAGGTTCATGGTGATTCAAAGCAGAAATGTTAAAAAAAAAGTAATATACTTGAGTAAATGTAATTGTCTCATTAAAAGAACTTAGTTAAATTTCGAGGTTGAAGTTGACAGCTAGAGTGAATATTGCCAACTTGGTAACTCTGAATTTAAGGCTCCTACCACACATTCAATACTCTGCAACAACTGTTTGTTGTTCACCCCACAAAAGGTGACTGGAAAAATCCCAAGTGCTTTCACTTGGAAAACCTCATATTGATTTCTCAGACACATGAGCTACATCAATCCCTAAAAATGAGAAAACTCTCCTAAAGTTAAATTGTGGCACTCTAAATAATTGATTTATGAGCTACTTTCCTTGTCTTAACTCAAGAGTTTAGAAGATACTTCGACAGTCATTGCCTTAATTTCCTTTGAGGTATAAAATTATAGAGACAGTTAGGCTCAGTGCGTTAGGAGCACAGTCCCAAATTCTTGGAAGAGTGTGGGCCAGGAGGAGAGTAAGCATGGTCTTTCATGACTACAGAGGGTTCGAAGACCTATCTGGGAAACTCATTTCAGATAAAATAAAAAGTTAACAAAGTAAAAAAAAAAAAGGAAAACAGAAAAAAAAATTAACTGTAGATGTATCTCAATGGTAGAAAAGCCTGGGTTCAATTCCCAGGACAAATATGTGTGTGGGTGTGCATGCATGCATGCAATATGTATATGTGCATATATACATACCTATAAATTTAAAAATTAATGAGAAATTGCAATGCAAGTGATATGGAAATCTAGAGGAAAAGGAAATAAAATATAAAATGGTATAGAATGAAGTATTTGAAAGATGTGACAATATACTGCATTATTAAAATAACTAACTGATTAAGGAATATTGAATAACAAAGAACTCTTTTTTAATATTTTATTTATTCATTTTTCAAGGGAGAGAGAGAGAGAGAGAGAGAGAGAGAGAGAGAGAGAGAGAGAGAGAGAGAGAGAGAGAGAGAGAACACCTTGTGGGTCTGGTGTATGTGGGTTCTGGGGAATTGCACTGGGGGCCTTAGGCACTGGAGGCAAGTTCCTTATCTGCTGAGCCATCTCTCCAGCCCCAAAGTAGAACTCTTAAACTGAATGTAGTAGAGGAAGTCTTGAACAATGTTAGGAAGATCTGGTGGTTGTAAACAAACCTCCATAAACTAAACAAGCAAGTGAGTGGTCAGCAGCGTTTGTGGATAGTTTTTGCAGGCAGCTATCTGTCGCTTTCCAGGGTTCAGATTTGAGAAAATAATGTTTTATTGTTCTTCCTCTTCATTTCACTTGTGTAAAAGAGGTATTTTTATAGGAAGGTACATATGTCACTTTGAATTTTTAATACAAATGTTGAAAATCATTGATTTACAAATGGCAAATGAAGTCACAGGATTGAATAACTTTAGAGATAACTGAAATAAGAATCATTGCCAGATTCCAAGATAAATTTCAGGGTCTACCACAGGCTATGGCTCAAAAATCTTCAGAGGACTGTGGGAAAACAATAATCTTCAAAATAAGTATGACATCTCTTTGAAAATATCAATATTTAGAATTTTATAAATTTAGATTTATATACTGAATTTGAATGTGTTGGGTTGACCTTTATGAAGATTATTAACTATTAATAAATATAGCTTTATTGTCATGGTTTGATGCAGGTGTCCCCCACAAACAAATGAATGTGTACTGATTGATCAATCTTCAGCTGATGGCAGTTTGGGTTTTACAACCTCGCTGGAGCTGTGTTGTTGGGGGTGGGCTTATGGGGGTTATAAGCCAGCTCCCCCTTGTCAGAGTTTGGCACACCTTCCTGCCGCTGTTTACAGTGCTGTGGCGGAGGTGATGTCCACCCCTCTGCTCATGCCATCGATTTCCCTGCCAGGATGGAGTCTCCCCTCGAGTCCGTAAGCCAAACAAACCAATTCCTCCACAAGCCACTTTTGCTTGGGTTCTTTCTGCGCAGCAACTAGAAAGCTGAACACAACATTTATAAATGAAAATCATAGTTTATTTGACAGCATATTTAAATACGGTGTTTTAGTTTTTATATGTGTATAATCAAAGTCTCTATTTAAAATGCCATGAGAAGCTGAGTTCAGATCCTCAGCCCCCATGTGAATTGCTAAGCACGGTGACATGCACCCCTATTCCTTGCTTTGGAAAAGCACAGGCAAAGAAGCTCTCGGTGTACTGGACAGCCAGACTAGTGAAACTGGAGAGCTCTGGGATTTAGAGAGACCCAGTCTCAAAAAATAAGGTGAAAGACAGTGACAACACACCTGACATTGACTTCTGGCCTCCACGTGCGTTGGCACACAAATGCCCATATTCCTACACACTTATGCACCAACATATGCATCCACATATATGCGAATCTCCATACATCTTGCATGCACACACCCCCACACACACAATCATAACAAACAGACTAAAGAAAATACATGGCTAGGGATATATATCAGTTTTAGAGGACTTGCATAGCATGTAAGAGCCCTGATTATTTTAATTTATTCCAGCCCATCCTGGTTTTTCTTTATAGGAATCTCATTTTTGAAGAAAATAGAGAAATTAGAGATCACCCTAACAACATGCCATGTGGTTAGATTAACCAGCTGAGCACTAATTGGATTCTAGAATGTGGGGGTTAACAGAAAAATCAAAGCTCTTTATCAGAGTTGAACTACCAGAGGATGTTTGAATTAAAACCTGGAACAAAATAAAATAAGAATTTGTACAAAATAAAACCATTGAAGACAAAAGAAAAATTAATTCAAACACATTAATCTGACCCTCAATTCTATAACTCCCCTTTTTTCATTTATTTTTTCTAACAAAGAAATGATTATATGAAATTTTTAAAAGTTTTAAAACACTCAGAAACTAATTGCTAAAAATTAAATAGCACCGTACATGCTTTCCCTCAGTCGTGATTTGATTCTGCGACACATAACTTGAAATTTGAAGAAAACATAAAAGGAAAACTCAACAAAATAAATTTTCCATTTTTATTATAGACACTAGATACAAGGTGGCAATTAGGCTGTCTTCATCCTGGGGACTCCATCTCGGGAAACTCCTATCGCCTCAAAAAATGCAAGAATGGCCTTAGGCAGGAATGTATGCCCCAGGAAGTTGCAAACTATTCTCAACCAATGTCTATAAAATATTTGAAGTGTTGAGTGACGTGTTTCCTCTGTGCTCTTTCTGAACCCTGAAGAGCTTCTGTTCTTGTTCATTTTAGGGGCAGTGTCTGATGCATAACATAAATCCTTAAGAACAAATTCTGTTTGATTCTTAGATTCTGGGTGGTGAAATGATATCTAGGAAAGACTGACGGTATTTGATTAGTCTGGAAAGAAGAAAGATAGATATCCTTTACTATAAATATCATTGTCATAATTATGTGTATGAAGTAGCAAAGATGCTCCCTGATCACCTCATTCATCATCCCTTCACTTAGGGTTAGAGTTAAAAGGACAAAATGAAACATTAAATATCATAAAAGTTGAAAGTGGGATGGAAAGATAGCTCAGAGGTTGGCTGCAAAGCCACATGACCCTGGTTTGATACCATAATAGCGACATAAAGGCAGATGCACAAAGGGGCAAATGTGTCTGGAGTTCAACTGCAGTGGCAGAAGGACCTGACATGAACATACTAACTCTCTTTGTGCCTGTCTGTCTGTCTGTCTGTCTGTCTGTCTGTCTGTCTGTCTCTCTCTCAAATGAATAAAATACTTATAAAAATTCATTTAAAGTTGGAACTTATTTTAGACAAAATTTCTATCACCTAATTTTACAGAGGATGACATGTTGTAGGACCTCTAGGTAGCCGACTTAAAATTATAATTCTAATTTTCAAACTCTATGGTCCTTTCTTTACATCCACAGTTTCCAAAAGTTTTAAACAAAAGTGGCAACTTCATAATTTTTCCCTCAAGTCTTAGGCTTGACATTGTAATTCTATCAAACTTTGACTTTTATTAACAAAATCATTCCTTCCTTTCTGCTGATAATATTTAGAAGAACAAGAACATTGCTTTAAAAGATCTGATCAGCAGAGAAAATTAGTTACTAAAATCAGTTAACTACTGATTTAGAAGGAAAATGTACCTGTAGTACATAATCTTTAATAAATGAAACTGATTTCAGTTTTATAAAAACATGAAGTGAGAATAGCTTCAACTTTTATGACTACATTTGCAATGCTTAAAAATCATAATATTCATGGTTGGCACCCTATTACTTCACTCCAATGCTTTCCAAAGGGTTTCTATTGCCACACTGTGTCCCTGCCAATGTAATTGTAGGAAAGCTTCATAAAACTTCCTTATGGTTTGCAAGAACTATTTTCATATTATCTGGTTTTGAATCAACTTGAGTTTCAGTATAAGTTTTAGTGGATAATCTTGAGTCTTTAAATGGGAAGCATGTCAGTGACGGATGATCAATGAAGGTAAAATGGCCTAAGAATTTATTGTGATAGAATAATTTCCCCATCCCCAAGGGGTATTTTTTTGAGGTGGGGTCTCACTCTGGTCCAAGATAACCTGGAATTCATTATGAACTCACAGTGATCCTCTTATCTCTGCCTCCCAAGTTCTGGGATTAAATGCATGTACCACTAAGACAGGCTTAGAGAAGCAATATGAATACAAATATTGAAGAATCAATGCCATCCTTAACATATATATATATATATATATATATATATATATATATATATATATATATATATATATATATGATCTCTGAAAAGCAATTACACTTTCATGGCAAGTAATGTTGTTCTCGTGTTGCAGATCTGCATTTCATGCAGGAGAAGACATATGGCAATATTTTACTTCCATTTGCCCCCCAGCTCTCTTTTCACATATGTTCTTTTGTTAATGTCATTGCAGTCAATTAAGGCACAATAAATATCTTTATATTATGAGATCTTTATTACTCATAAGAATGGCCTTACTTTCAGTAAATTAAATTACTCTAACATCAGATTCAATCAATTTTAATTAAACTGATAAAATGTGACATATTTACCAGTTCACCAGTTTGTACAGAGTATCTTTCCTGGATTCTCAGATGCAAAAATAAAAAAAAAATCATACACGAGAATGAACTTTCTTTTTAAAAATATTTTATTGATTTGAGAGAGAAAGAGAGGGAGACACACACACACACACACACACACAGAGAGAGAGAGAGAGAGAGAGAGAGAGAGAGAGAATGGGCAAACCAGGGCTTCCAGCCACTATAAATGAACTCCAGACAAATGCACCTTCTTGTGTATCTGGCTTTACATGGGCACTGGGTAATAGAACTTGGGTCCTTCTGCATTGCAGGCAAATGCCTTAACTGCTAAGCCATCTCTTCAGCCCTGCAATGAACTTTCATTTGCTTGGTTGCTTGTTATTGATTGCTTGTTATAGATCGTAGTCCCCTTCATGCACTTTAGTATATGCAGAGTTATATGGCAAAGAAATATTGTTAATTGATATGTTAAAATGATTGTGTAAACAGAAACTACTTGGCCATGGTGGTGGAAGCTAAAGACCCAGGGGTTCAAAGCCAGCTTAGGCCAAACAGAACCTCAGGTCAATCTGAGCTCCATGAGAACATGACCCCCCCAACCTCCTAAAAAATGTAAGCGAAAAACAGAAATCTCATTTTATTTAATTTAGTGGATGTTTTGTACTTTGTTCAAAATTTCTACTTGAAGACCTAGGTAGTAATTTCTGATTACCCTGAAATTTTGGGTAATAATAACACCGCTCTGAATCTTTCCACGGGCTTTGTGCCTACACAGAGGTACCTACTTGCATTCCATGATTATCTGCATAGAGGAAATAACACCCAGCCTTTCCTTGCTGCAGGAGAGACATCTCTGAAGTCCATCTCAGCTTCATGTCTGAAGGGTCTGAAGAAAACGTCATTGTAGTTTTCATGGCTTCATTTCTACCTGATCTCAACACTTTCCTCTCCCACCTGTAAGCATTGTTCGTGAAGATAGTTCCCATTAAACAACCTTCATACAAAAAACTACACCTCAGACATTGTTTCAGAGAACCTGATCTGAGTCACCCAATTTATCTTAATTACTAGAATGGTTCTCATTAACTTAACCTTTCCTTATTTGAATAATGATTTGTTTTGTTCCAGCAGATAGTCATTGTTTTAAATATTTAACTAAAATTTCTATAGCTGTCTTCAAAGGAGTTAATAGTCAGCAGACAATTCTTCACTTTCAATAGCTTTAAGCACACACACACACACATACATATATATATATATATATATATATATATATATATATATATATATATATATGTGGAAAATGTTATAAGACAGAAGCAAGGATGATAAAACTGTCACATCTTTAGATTAAATTTATTCTTTCTTTTTGTGACACTACTCAAATTTCCCTTAATATATCATTCTTAAAACTAACTTGAAGACATGGCTTCAGAAAGCTCAGATACAGAAGTTTTATAGTCAGCTCAATCAGAGAGGAAGCAAGGGAAAGATGAAATTTTCCTTCTATATTTTCTTTACAAATATCACAGGAAAAATAATCTCATTTCCATGCATAAGTCAGATTCTCTTCCCTGGAGAGCAATCATCTGTGGTCTTGATCAGAAGACGTCATTTCATCCACATGGAACTTTTGTAAGAATTATATGGATGCTATGTGAGGCAAGAGTGATTTCAGATTCAGACATGGAGCAATGAGGTGCTTCATGATTTAAATAAAAGGCCTTAGAAAACAGGAGGGAGAGAAGGAATCAGGGGGACAAAGACAAGGGAGTGAGAAGAGAGGGATAAAAGAGCAATTGGAGGAGGAGGATCAGAGGAAATGGAGGAAGAAAGCTAAAGAGATAAAGAGGGAGAGAGGATGAAAGGGAAGAAGGAGAGAAGGAAGGCCAGAAGCGAGAGAAGGAGGAAGGAAAAGATAGAGGTAGGAAGTCAGGGAGTGATTTAGGAAGGAAAGAAAAAAATAAGGAAGGGAAAAGAAAGAAAACAAGAAAGGAAGGAAGAGAAAAAGGCAGGAATTTTTCTTAGTAAAATTAATTAGGATGAATTCACACTAACAAAATAATAAGAAGTAGAATGAAGTGTTAAGTCTAACTAAATGGTTAAGCAGTACCAATTGTGTGAAACTATAATAAACACAGAATTCATTTCCTTATGTGTCCACTCTATATCCTAGATACAATATTGTTTTCAGTCTCTTTTTCTGACTGGCTATTCTGGGTTTGCCAACAAGCACATTTTAATTAATTTAAGCTCACCCTTGTAATCTTCTTCATGGTGTCCCAATAATCTAAGGGCAAAGAGAAATAAAAGCTCTTATTTCATTTGTTAATGATGTCATCTTCCACCTCAAAGAAAGCTCTTGATATGTATTATCATCACATCTTAAAAACTTCATTTCTCTCTACTCTAGGAGAAAGATGACAGTAATTGCCCATTTGTAAAATTGTCAAACGAAAACTGTGGAGTCTGCTCGCTAGCGTCCAGAAGCCAGGAGGATCTGAGCTTTGATGTCATTCTTAGCCATGATTAATGGATGGGACACCATCTGAGAGCTGAGGAGGAGAACAAAACCAATTACAGAAATCACCGTGATGGACAATTCTTCCATGTCTACCTGTGTGACATTGGTGAAGATTGTAACCTTGCTTGTCCCTGTTCCTGTTGAGCATTGTGGCTGCTCAGTCTTTCACTGGCAATGGATAGAGATTTCTCTCAAAGGCAGAATCTCTGCTGATAACCAGGCAGTTCGTCTTTCTTGCTGAAATCCAATTAAATTATTCTCAGATAAAATCAGTAAAGAGAAAACGTCAATCAAAATGAAAGTGGTGACGTTTGTTACACGGATAGGACATTAACTATGTAGTATGTACACTCACTAAATGAATGCATAAATATTACTAAATAAAATGTTTTTTCATTGAAATATGCAATTATGGTGGTTTGAATGTAGGGAGCCCTAGACTCAAGTGTTATTATTAAGACTGAGCTGGGAACTTGATTCTCCGTTGGACTGTGAACGAGAGTTATGTCACTGGGGTTGCATCTTGTGTCCTTCCCTGATAGGTCTGTAAGGATTAGATTGAGCTCTGACTGTGGGTGTTTGCTGGCTATTTAATTTTGTGCCCCTTTCCTATAATCTATGAAATAAACCCTTTCCTCCTATAAGCTGATGCTTTTGGTCAGATGTTTTTTTCCAGCAATGCAAAGGAGACTGCAACAATAGTTGTAACTTTAAATGTTATCCTAGAAGTTAGTGCATTTATGAATTTTTTTGTGAATACATATTTATACATATATTACACAGAACATATTACAATATAGTTACATATAGCATATAATTATAAAATATACTCAAGTATATAATATATTTAATGAGCAAACACATATAATATACAAATATATTATACATGATATATATTAATGATGTTGAGTGTTTTGTAGGTTATTATTAATTATACACCATATAAATTACTTGTAATTCATGTATGTAAATATTTACCTCTCCATAATATAGTAGAATCAACATTCTCATTTTTAAAGAACTTTAAAAAAAAAACATGTATTTACCAACCTTGAACTTGAGCAGAATTATTCTATGAGATAACTGAGGTTATATAGACAGGAATAATACTCCTTACCCAGCTAGCTGTGGCTAAGGAAACATGATTTTTTTTTATTTAGATAAAATGATTGAGTATTGGAATTTAACTTCCTAAGCTTATTCATTGTTTTTACTTACTAAGATATTAGAACTTGTGTTTGCTTTCCTAGCAGAAAGCTGTTTACAAAGACGCAATCAAATGCTACTAGAGCAATTATAATGACTAGTAATTACAGTCTTAAAACAGTGTTGAAGAAGTTCCATTTCTGCTTTGGTTTCTCTGTCACTGCTGCTTACCTGTCCTGGGACTTGGCTGCAAAGGGCCTCACACATTCAACCACCCTGGAAAGTGACCTGAGGATCTGGAGTTGACCCTAAAAATAGAAACATCTATTCAGGGCTGAAGATGGACTGGACCATCCCCCTTGTGACCCGATCTAATAGCAGAAAGCTTAGGGGACAGCCTTGACATTAGGAATCTATGAGTTTCTGCACTGCCTTGAAATCTGTGCATCCCAAGAAGATGTAAGCAAATGCTTCCACTGGAGCTTGTCCTTCAAGGGTTTAGGGTTCATGAAGAATGTGTTACTTTTCAAACTAACAGCTGTCCTTCTAGACTGATAACTTGGTTTTGAATCAAGCTTTATTCTAGGGACTTTAGCTCTACTTCCAATGTGTCACCAAGGAACGGTTACCCTTTGAGGCTATTTCTGAATGAAGTTCTTGTAGCAGTCTGCTAAATTAACACTCAGGAGCCCGAGGACATTCTGGGTAATACAATTATTCTGCCATCAGAAGGGCTCCATGAAGCTGTTTCAGAACTGGACATGATAAGTGAGTTTCTTTTGATGACCTGCTTCCTGCCAATCCCCACTTCAGCTTATCTACTTGGAAATGTGGGAAGTTCCCACCTTGACTACTGCAAAGATTCTGGGTTTCTGTTTTGTTTTTGTTGTTGCTGTTGTCTTTGGAAGCATCTAATTGAATCAGACTCAGAACAATAGGAACACAATTTCTTCACCAAACCCTTCTATGGAACACAGTAATTTTCTCTTGTTAGGTATTTGGACAGATAATCAGGGATTCTTTTTAGAACACTCTATGGCTAGAAAGGAACATGGATACATTTGTTGTGTGTAATATTACTTTTGTCCTGACAAAGGAGTTAGAGTCTGAAGCTTGATTAGGGGAATTCTCTAAGTGCTTCTGTACATTTAAGGGTTTTCCTCAGTTTGACACAGTACTGTTCATGATGTCTTATGATTGATTGTCTATCCAGAACAAGCAGGTTTCTGGGGCACTGCATTTAGAGCTCATGGGGATTGTTGTGAGTGGTAAATGAATCAAGTTTTTGCTCTTTTCTGTTGTGTAGACCATTTTAATAAGACGAAGGTACAAAGTTCTATGAAGCCATATCTGAAAAGTCATTTTTTTATTTTTTAAAAATATTTTATTTATTCATTTTCAAGCAGAGGGAGAGAGAGAGAGGGAGAGAAAGAGAGAGAGAGAGAGAGAGAGAGAGAGAGAGAGAGAGAGAGAACACCAGGGCCACCACCTTATGGCTTATGTGGGTCCTGGGGAATTGAACCCAGGGCCTTAGGCACAGGAGGCAAGTGCCTTAACTGCTGAGCCATCTCTCCAGCCCTGAAAAGTCATTTTATCTATTGGGATCTTTTAGTTTTGATTCCAGATATTTTATCTTAAACCTCACTGTTCCTTCCCAAACTCTGAGTCATATAGGAACTTGTAAGATGAACCACTCCAGGCCCATTGTGTAGGTCCCAATTGAAATACTTGAGACATGGTGGGACAAAAAAGAGACCTCTAACCACAGCCAATCAGGCATCCCAGGATAAGTCAGACAGACAGACACCAATGACTTCCAACACAACTTAAAATAGAAACACAGAGACTCTTAAGGTCACAACAATAAAACAGACTTAAAACTCACCCTCCATGACTCAGGGAACGGAGCAGAAGAAGGGGCAAAAAGATTGTAAGAGCCATGGTGGGAGAGATTACCCAGAGACGTTACGCCCTCAGCTACAATTCATAAAGGGGGGGCAACCTTGTTGCCTCCTGTGCTATCCATAATCCTTGTCATATAGATTGTTCCAATATGCCCACCAAGGATACCTAGGGGATTTGGGAATGGGGGAAGGGAATTGGGAATATAAACACAATATTTACTCAATCAATACAACTAATGTTGGACAATAAATATAAAGAAAAAATATTACAATAATAAGACATGATGGCTCATGTCTTTAATCTCAGTGCTTGGGATGCAGAGTTAGGAGGAAGGCCAGCCTGGAACTTCAGAGTAAACTTTAGGTCAGCCTGGGCTACAGTGAGACCCCACCTGGAAAATAAAAAGAATATTAGAATGAAATAAGATATGAATGGTGTCTGTAGACTTTTAGGCTGTAACAGATCACTTGAAAATTTTTGAAGAGAGTCCCAAGATTGCTCGTTAGCTGTCTTTAAATTTACTGTAGGAAGGACAAGTATGAATATTAGAATATAGAAAATAACAAATTTGGAAATAATTGTGATTATCTGGGAAGGAGATGATGGGCTTCTACAGGCTGCTCATTGAACAACCATACAGTTGATGACCCTTCCAAGAGTCCCACCCTGGGGATCTATAGTGTGTACAAGTGGTAAAGCTCCACAGCTTTTGACATCACTCATTTTCAGTTCTCACTTCCTAAGCTTTACCTCATTGCAGGTACATATTTTGGCAGAGTATCAAAGGTTAATCAACCCTAGAGATATAGTTAACTAAAATGACATAAGAAAAGGTGAAAAATAATCCTATTATAAGATGAATTACATTGAAATGTGTCCCATGTTGTCTCTCAGAGTTTGACTGAACATATTCAGCCCCAGTTTCCTGTGTGAAATCTTCTTATCCAAATATACTATTTGTCCTTTCCTGTCTCAATTCCTTACTTCCACACTGTTTCCTAAGATGATCTCCCAAATGTTTACATTATGTTTACACAAACCTTGTAGACACAGTTTCCAGCATGGAAACACAAAACATCTAGGGGTGATAAAATGATTGAATTCTAAATAAGAAGGAAAGAAAACAGGAAAAAAAATCTACAATATTCAAAGAAAACCTAAAGTACTTGTAATTAAAGTCTCCAAAGGATTGGTGATCCTAATGATTTAAACTTTACAGAATAAAGTATAAAACATTTTGAAACTATTCAGATTAAAAGTTTGAGTATACTATGTTTTCACCCTCAAAGAATTATATATTAATCTTATTGTTAAGTTAATGAAGACAAAAGTCTAGATTTTTTCTAACCTTAAGAAATTATGTACAAAATGGAATGTAAAAATATTCAATAAGATGAAAATATATATTATAATTAATCATGTCCAAGTATGACATAAGAAAAATGATAAATTCAAATATGTATTCTTGGAAAAAAATATTAAAGGAATAATTACAGGCTCCCTATCATCCTCCAATTTGTCTTTTCTTCAACTTTTCCTCAACATTATATCTCGGATTACATAATGAATACAGAAAGGTCCTCATCCGGCTAGTGACCCAGAAGGCTGAAAAGCACAGGATATGGTTCTGTTTCCCCTCAGGATCAGGGTATGGCTTTCTGGCTGAGCTACTCATATGGCAGGAGAGGGCGTGAGAGACGACAGAGAAGAGAGGAAGTGAGAGGAGGCATAATCACTTTGAGTTGCTCTCTCACAAGAATTATTTCAGGACCATGATAACCACATTCATCTAATAACAAGAGGTATAGGTATACCACTTTATAGGTATGACCAGTTACCTCCCATTGGACCAAAACAGTTTTATCAGAGACCATATTTTCAACATATCAAATTCTTTTTTAAAAAAATATTTTATTTATTCATCTTCCAAGCAGATAGAACCGGGGGCCTAGGCACTGGAGGCAAGTGCCCCAACCATTGAGCCATCTCTTCAGCCCTCAACATATCAAATTCTTAAGGCACATTCAAACTGTAGCATTCTGATATTTTCTTCTCAAATTCATGTCCTCCTCATAATAAAATAAAAATAATAAAATAAATAAAATAAAAATCTCATTCTACTCCTATAGTTCCAAAATCTTTTAACTCATGAGTTTTTCAGAAGTCTGAATTGCAGATTATTAAATGAATCATTTGTGGGTGAGAAACAAAGCATGATTTACCTGCAGTAAAAAATGTCCATCAACGAACAAACCACAGAAAATAATGGTTCAACAACTCGATGGCACCTATAGCTTAAGGGAGACATAGTTTAGAGAAAAATGAGGAAAATATAACACAAGTAAGACCACAACTGAACATAAAAAGAGAACCCATAATGAAACCTTAAGACTCTGCAGTAATTATTCAGTTTATATGTCCCTCTTGGACTCACTGAGGTTTATGGAATCCTAAGGGTTTGGGCAAGAGAGATACAAAGGGCAGCGTCTGATGTGTACAGATGCCCCAGGCCAGTGTTCTGTGGTACAATATAGTGCCGGCTTATCACAGGGACCTCACTCCCACAGTATCACTAGACATTGCCCCAGTTTGGACTTTGTGGCTCATCTAATCTCACATTTCTACTCAGCATTGCTTTAGCAGGAGTTTTAGGTGCTAGCTCTATTTTTTTCAATTTTATTTAATAGATATTTTAAATATAGTATAGTGTGATATACTTTTATATGCCTTCATACCCAGTCTTGGACCATTTTTGGTGTCCTTTGTGGTAAGCAGCAAGAGTCAAGATAATGTAGAATGTAGAAGATTTCAGTAAAAGAACAGATAACAAAATAGTATTGTGGTAGTTTGAATAATGTCCCCCAAAAGAATTAAGGGTTTATTAAAATTATTGTCTCCAGGCTTCTGGCTGGAGGAAGTGCCACTTTGGCCCAGCCTCCTGGGGACTGACCCTGTCTAATTTGGATGTAAAATACTAAGGATAGATTTGCAAAAGAAGAGCCAGAACCCTGGTCTGGAGATCTGCATTTTGGGAATCACAGTGTGTTACAGCCTGCTTGCTGGGTGCTGGTGCTGGGCTTCTCTCTCTGTCTCTGCTTGGATCTGGGAAAAGATCCTTAACTTCCCTTAGATCTGTTCAATAAATTTTCCTCCCCAAATCGTGCCTGGTTTGAAGATTCATCCCAGCGGCGTGTGGCTGACTACGACAATTATCACATATGAACAGGTCACAACAAACCTTATTACTTTATAGGAAAAAAATAATTAAAATGCAGATGGAGAATACACATTTTCAGAATTTTATAATTTACTATAAATTGGTATTTACGATGTTTTTTTTTTTTTTTTGTCAATTTGACCTGTTTAGTAATCCACAGTAATCTCTAGTGTTATGTACCAGATTTCCTCCAAATAGAAAGAGGGGGGTTGCTCAGAGGATCTGAGCATGCAGTGCAGGAAGGAAATTCCAGAGATTCTAGATAAATGAAGGAAATCTCTCTTGCTCCCAGTACCTGTTTGCTGGTGTGTGTGTTGTGGGGTGTTGGTGATGGCTGTTCTCTGTCTCTCTCGGCCTGTGAAAGTCAATCTCTTTCACCATTATGGAACTTCCCTTGGATCTTTATAAATCCTTTCCTCCCATACCTGTGCCTGGTTTGGAGGTTCAGCCCAGCAGCGTGTGGCTGATTATGGCAGTACTTAGTAAGAGCATATGTACTGTCATAATTACCAACATATTATTAAATGGACTGTAACGCATATTCTAGAAATCAGTTATGCATATGTCTAAAGGATTTTCAAATGTTTGCAAAAAATATAAAAACAACAAAAAACATTGAATTGATTTGTGAAAACATGGAATTCAACACAATGTTCTAGAAAAATTGGACATGCAAAAGTGTGATGTTGGAACCTAAACTCATTCCATATATAAAAATTAGATTAAAATTGATATTTAATGGCAAAACTAAAACTCTTAAAAGATAATATAGAGACAAAGTTGATAGTATTTTTCAAAGATTTGCTGAATATGCATGAGAGGAAGAAGGAAAAGGAGACATTTTGGACTTAATTAAAGATTTTATACTTTGGGGGCTGAAGAGATGGATTAACAATTAAGGCAACTGCCTACAAGCCGAACTACCCAAGTTTGATTCCCAGTTCCCACATCAAGCCAGATGCACAAAGTGGCACATGTATGTGGAATCTCTTTGCAGTGGCTGGAGGCCCTGGAGTCCCCATTCTGTCTCTTTTCTATCACTCTCTGCTTGCAAATAAATAAAAAAAATTAAAAAGATTTTAGACTTTTATGATCCAAATGATATTATCAAAAGCCCAGAAAAGGCACCTATATAATGTAAGACTGCTTTTGAAAATTTTATATCCCATTATGCACATTGGTGTGTTTTGTTGCTTTCAATGAAATCTCCCCCCAACCTCACCCCAAGCTTGTGTGCTTTGAATACTTGGTCCCCAGCTGGTGGTAATATTGAGGAAAGTTGTAGGGGAAGGAGGAGGCCAAGCCTTACTTGAGGATCTGTGTTGCTGGAGGTGGGCATTGTGTTAATACAGCCTAGCTCCAAGCACACAATTTAGACTATTTCTTTCTTGCTTCTTTGGAAATATGATTCCTCCCTGGATGTCTGCTTTTCTCATGCATTCTCTGCCTTGATGAACACCCTGCCTCAAAAAAGAAATAAGAAACAGTAAGCTGCTTCTGATCAGGTGTTTTGTCCCAGCAACAAGGAAGTAACTGGTATACTGAAAACCAATTTAATATATTAGAAAACCCAAACTTTCTCTGGCCAATCATATCTTCCTTCCCATGATGGTCCATCAATGGACTTATTCTCCTGATTAAGCAAACTCAACCATTGTTCATCTTTGAAAGAAGGTAAAGCAAAACAAAACCAATAAAATGACAAAGATCACATCCTGAAAAAGGTGTTTGTTGCAGTCAGCTTTGTAGTTGCTGCCCAGAAAGAACCCAAACATAAGCAGCTTATGGAGGAATGGGTTTATTTGGCTTACAGACTCAAGGGGAGACTCCATTTTGGCAGGGAAAATGATGACATGAGCAGAGGGGTGGACATCACCTCCACCACAGCACTGGAAATAG
>PVHP010028734.1:0-22904 GCA_004024765.1 Zapus hudsonius | reverse complement strand
AGGATAAGCCAGTGAGACAGAAACCAATGATTTCGACACAAAGACCTCTAAGCTCACAACCTTAAAGCAGCCTTAATACTCATCCACCACGACTCAGGGAACTATGCGGAAGAGGGGGCGGAAAGATTGTAAGAGCCGTGGTGGGGGAGATTATCCAGAGGCATGGCCAGGAGAACCTGGCTGAATACTAGGCTATCCAGGGTCCCCTGCCACAAGGACTGATCCAGACGACCCATGGAGGAGGTTATCCAGTGGAGGGGGGAGGGGAGGGCAGTGGGGAATTGGGGATAACAACTCATTGTTTGCCCACTAAATGTTGTAACTCATTATGGACAATAAATTAAAAAAAAAAAAAAAAAAGAATTAGGTCAAAGAAAAAAAAAATCTGAAAATATCAACTGATTTCTCAAACTGCTCTATTCTTCCACCCTGTGATGTGCTATTTTTGGATAGGCTCGGCTAACCTGGAATTCACTATGTAGTCCAGGCTGGCTTCAAACTTGTAGTAATCCTTCTACTTCAGCCTCCCAAATGCTGAGATTGCAGGCATAAGCCCACCACACCTGGCTTCCTATAACATTTTACTTTTCAGCAGAGAAAATCTCTGTTCAACAGATCAACTGTAATTTTGAGAAGAGCAGACAATGAACTTCTTGAGAATTCCAGCCCAATCAGCAACACAAAGCACTTCACAAACCCAGGAAAGTATATATAGCAAAATCAGAAAAAGAAAACAATAGTATAAAATATAATAAATTCATAGTATATTTTCCTAGAATTAAGAATATAATTAGACCCTCCATGGGGTTATAAAATGAAATAAATAGCAAAAATGAAGACTATTCAAATTTCAAGAGATTGATTGACTTATGTGTGCCTACCCTTGGGGCACTCCAGTTAAGCTTTGGAAAGACACTGCCTCCCAGGGAATTGATAGCTTCTTGGACTTCAGTGTTGAACTCAGGAAACTCTGGTGCCTAAAGAGAAAAGAAGAAATTGGGGAAAGGCAATGTTGACACTTTGAACATGGAAAATGTACTCAACAGTTTTAACTTGCAGTGTTAAAAACAGAATTCAGGCCAGGCGTGGTGGTGTACGCCTTTAATCCCAGCACTCGGGAGGCAGAGGTAGGAGGATCACCATGAGTTCAAGGCCACCCTGAGACTACATAGTGAATTCCAGGTCAGCCTGGGCTAGAGTGAGACCCTACTTGGAACAACCAGGAAAAAAAAACAAACAAACAGAATTCAGAATGCAAATTACTATACAGATTTCTACACTCAATTAAATAAAGTCAACATATAGTAATATTTACCAGAAATAAATACAGTATCCCAGCTTCTCAAGTGACACTTTCTAAAAGTTTCTAAAATAATCAGAACCCAGAATTTTAAAGACACTGTCACCAGGCACCTGGGACATAAGGGATGAATAGTTCTTTTGGTGTACTTACATAGAGCCAGTATTTAAACCAGGTATGGTGGCACACTCAGAGGGGAGGTAGGAGGATCAGGAGTTCAAGGCCATCCAAGACTACAGAGCAAGTTTGAGGCTAGCCTGGACTACACAAACCCTGTCTAATAAAAGCAAAAGCAAGCCAGTATTGATTGAGTAAAAAGAGACAGGTAGAATGTCATCTGAACATTTTGCCCCAGAAATAACAGAGCATTTGGATCCCCAGCAACCCCATAAAATGCCAGTGTGGTGGTGGTGGTGATGTCACCCAAGGTTGTTCTCTGGCCTCCACACAGAGGCACATGCACCTGCATACACACAGGTAACACACACACACACACACACACACACTAATGCCTGCTGTCCTAGCACCGAGGAGGTAGAGACAGGGAACCATCAGGTCTCACTGGCTAGCTAGTCTAGACAAATTGAGAGAACCTGCCTCATATGAGGTCGCCTCCACACGCATGCACGCATACACAGATGCACTCCCCCCATAGACAGATGCCCACCTGCATGTGAACACACATACACACAAGCATGTGCTCAACCACATTTGAACATACATACATACATATGAGCATGCATTATACATTATACAAACACACACAGGAAGAAAAACAAAAAGAAATAACACCCCGCACTTAAAAGGCCAGAAACCTTTACATTTGTAGAAAAAGTGTCATGGGCATTTCCTCAGAAGGCTTGGTGAGTGTAAAAAATAAATGATGTGGCAAAATGTACCTCAAAGCTGTTATTTCCAGACAAATTTAAATGCACACAAAAATCAAAAACAGGACCTTGGTAAGTTAAAATACCCCTTCCTTTCTGGTTGATTTAAAAATGAGTATTTTCATATGAACAAGTAAAGTAACAGAAAGTAACAAACACGACCATAAGCAGGAACTTGAGCTTGATGGCAGCTGGCCTGCCTTGACTTTAGTCACTACCAAAGAAGCTCAGGGACACAGACCACAGAATGGAAAGGAAGAGCTGGAAGTGGAGCAACAAGACACAAAAATATGAATCAAAACTCTCCGCATGCCCATTCAACTGAACATCTTCCAAAAACAAGACAGAATTCTGTCAAGGCTCTTGAACGCCCTCCCCAGGCCTGAGGCAAAACCCTGTTGCTGAAGAAACCACAGAATGCTATCGATCAGCATCGAGAGACACTTTGAGGTCTGGAATGGTAACCAGTCCCCAGATGGCATCTTTGAGGTCTGGAATGGTAACCAGTCCCCAGATGGCAGTTAGTGCAGTGCTGGAAGGCACTACACAGGCTGCCAGGGGAAGCTGAACGACAGCTGGAGTAAACAGACCACTGGCATGAAACACAGTTTGCAGCCATGAGTAGGCTGACCACACCTCCTACTGGAAGAGAAAAGCAAACCAAGAAAGGAGCACTTGTGTAATGGAGAAGCCTGGGCCTGGGGGAGACAATCAACAGCTATTAAATTCGGCCAAATATTCCACTCAGTGAGGGGAAACCCTTGATTGGAACTGGGGATTCAGGGCGATATGCACCGGATCCCATACTCTTGGGCTCCCAAGAAAAGATGCACTATGTAAGCGACTGCCAGGGAGGCTACTAAAAATAGAAGCTAGGTAATCCAGATGGTGTATATTTGTTAACCGATACTGATCTCATTCTCCGATGGAGATTGTGTTTGTATTTTTCAGGATACAGCGAGAGAGTTGTGGCCCAAATAACCCTACCAACCGACTGCAGACAGAAAGCTGAGATCCTGGCAAGAGATGAGCCAACACAGTCATATGGTGGAGGATCCATATGGAACCCCGCAAAGAATGATTGGATGAACAAGGGACCCACAGCCATAGCCATTCAATCAACAAAGGATAAGCCAGTGTAGACAGAAACCAACAAATCTCGATACAAAAACCCCTAAGCTCACAACATTAAAGCAGCCTTAATACTCACCCACCACGACTCAGGGAACTGAGCGGAAGAGGTGAGAGTCGTGGTGGGGGAGAATATCAGAGACTTGGCAACCCTCAGTAACAACACACTTGTGTCATGAGACCCCGGCTGAAGACTGGGCTATCCATGGTCCCCTACCACGAAGACTGATCCAGACGGCCCACGGAGGAGGATATCCAGCTGACTGGGGAGAGGGAGGGGGGGCAATGAGGAATTGGGGATAACAACTCATTGTTGGCCCACTAAACAATGTAACTCATTATGGACAATTAAAAAAAAAAAAAAAAAAAAAAACCTCTCCGCAAGCCCATTCAACTGAACATCTTCCAGATGAGAGGTTGCTGCCCCCTGTTGGCCAACTGAAAATTCTGAAAAAAAATAGTAATAAGTTCCATTGTGAGGGGGGTTGGGGGTAATAGACTAGGTCTAAAAATACATACACATTTCAAAAATAAGTCAAATGGTTTATGTGGACCCCCAAGATCTAGCCAAGTTAGGAAAAATAAACTGACAAGATTCTGGGGAAAAAAAGGACAAAATTTTATTAAAAATGGAAACAGGGCTGGAGAGATGGCTCAGCAGTTAAGGCACTTGCCTGCAAAGCCTAATGACCCAGGTTTGATTCCCCAGTACCCATGTAAAGCCAGATGCACGAGGCACATGCATCTGGAGTTTGTTTGAAGTGACCAGAGGTCCTGGTGTGCCCATTCTCTCTGCGTCTGTCTCTCTTCTCTGTCTCTTTCTGAGTGCAAATAAATATTTAAAAATTAAAAAAAATAAATTAATTAAAAAATGGAAATACATCTCCAACTAGAAACAATTTATTGGTTTTTTTGTTTTTTGATGCTAAAATCTGAACCCAGGCCTGTGCATGATAGGCAAGTACTTTACCAATGAGACACACTCTTGGATCTAGGAAGGGTTTTTAAATATTTTATTTGCAAGCAGAAAAATAGAGAATGAGCGTGCCAGACTTCATCCTTTACAGCATAAGTAAAATAAGTCAAAGAAAATCAACAATGCATTTTTGTAATCAGGGAGAAAAAGAAAAACGCTATGTTTGCTTGTTAAAAATTACATGAGTTATTTCTCAGAATAAGCAACAAATCAACAGAGAGTCACCCATGGTGAGTACATGGACCTAGCAAAGTGGGCACTTTACTATACTCCTTTGCTCTTACCGTGAGTGTGGCTGTGTTCTCGTCATCGGACCACTGCATGGACAAGAAAACAAAACAAAACAAAAAATTATATTTAAATACCATATTGAATCCGGGTATAGTGTCCTTTAATCCGAGCACTCAGGAAACAGAGGCAAGAGGATTGCCATGAGTTAGAGGCCAGCCTGGGCTAAAGTGAGACTCTACCTCAAAAACAACAACAATGTGTGTGTGTGTGTGTGTGTGTGTGTGTGTGTGTGTGTGTGTGTGTGTGTCAAAGTAGAAGCTGGGAACCTGGCTTGGTGGTGCACGCCTTTAATCCCAGCACTCGGGAGGCAGAGGTAGGAGGACTGCCGTGAGTTCAAGGCCACCCTGAGACTACAGTGAATTCCAGGTCAGCCTGGACTAGAGTGAGACCCTACCTCAAAAACCCCTCCCCCCAAAAAAAGTAGAAGCTGGGATAGATAAAACACTTAAACTTGGATCCCCAGAACCCACATAAAGCCAGACATGATAGCCACATCTATAATTCAGCATGCCTATAACAAGATGAGAGGCAGAGATGGGAGAATCTACCAGAAACTCATGAGCCAACTAACCTGGCAACGGAGCAGTGAATGAGAGACCCTGCCTCAAAAGTGAAGTAGAAGGGCTGGGGAGATGGCTCAGCTGTTAAAGGTGCATGCTTGAAAAGCCTGACAAACCTGGTGCTATTCCCCAGTGCCCACATAAAGCCAGATACACAAAGTCAAGTGCCTGGAGTTTGTTTGCAGTGGCAGGAGGTTATGGCACATCCATACTCTCTCCACCTCCTAAATAAAAATATTCTTTAGCCGGGTGTGGTGGCGCACGCCTTTAATCCCAGCACTCGGGAGGCAGAGGTAGGAGGATCACCATGAGTTCAAGGCCACCCTGAGACTACATAGTGAATTCCAGGTCAGCATACATTCTTTAAAAATGAAGTAGAAGGCAAAGACCAACGCCCAAAAATTGTCCTTTGACCTCCACATGCACATTATGGCAAACACACATACACACACAAAAAAAATGTCAAAGTAAAACATTTATGTCTTATTTTTCTTGGTTTATCAAATGTAAAGTAAGATCTTTCAAAAACATTACATGCCGAGTGTGGTGGCACATGCCTTTAATCCCAGCACTCAGGAGGCAGAGATAGGAGTACTGCAGAGTGAGTTCCAGATAAGCCTGGTCTAGAGTGAGACCCTACCTTAAACACACACACACACACACACACACACACACACACACACACACACCACATGCAAAAATTAAATTTTTTCAGAGACCATTTAAATTAACTGCTACCTGAACAGATTATTTTATTTTCTACCAACCTGTATTTCTTCAGCTTCCTCATCACTATCTGGCTGAGTATGTGTTGGTGGATCTTCCCTAAGAACACAGAAAGCAAAAATTAAGCAAGAAACAGACTCTGATACCATAAAACCATAACTCCAAATGTCCTAAGCTTATTAAAACAAAAAAAAACAGCCTCAGAATTGGAGAGTGTTGCAGTCAGCATTCTAGTTGCCGCACAGAAGAACCCAACAAAAGCTGCTTGTGGAGGAATGGGTTTATTTGGCTTATGGACTCAAGGGGGAGACTCCATCCTGGCAGGGAAAACGATGGCATGAGCAGAGGGGTGGATATCACCTCCGCCACAGTACTGAAAACAGCAGCAGGAAGGTGTGCCAAACACTGGCAAGGAGAAGCTGACTTATAGCCCCCATAAGCCCACCCCCAACAACATAGCTCCAGCAAGGTTCTAATGTCTAAACTGCCACCATCTGGGGATCCATCATTCAGAATATATTCGTTTGTAGGGGACACCTGGATCAAATCATGGCAGAGAGTAATATACCTAAAATGCTCACTTCCTGAGACAGATGCTAACAAAAACAATGTGAATCAATGAATGCACACTGCTAGTAAGAGGTGACAGAATAAAAGCTTACTGCCTGCTCAGGAATCACCTATTACAAGGGAAAGAAACAAACTCCATCTCCAATAATACTGTAAGAGCCTCCACAAGGGGTGCACACATCTTCGCATACATGGGCATATAGTATATAACGCACACACATAAGAAGCAGCTAGGGCCAACCTTACTGAGGATGATGAGTCCACGTGGAAAAAGGGGCTCACATGTGGCAGTCAGCATTAGCTGCCAGATATGGAAGGGAGTACATCTTAAGACAATTCACTTCATTCTGGAAGTCTGACCACGAGATGACTACAGCCATGTGACTTTCAAAGAGCAACAGAAGGCCTGTGGGTGCCGAGAACTGAGAAGGATCTGGGAGTTTATCCCACCTGCAAACTAGGAGGTAGCCTTCTGCCATAGACAAGGGGCAAAAGACATGACGTGAGACTCCTGGGCAGAAACAAGGGCCTCTCTTACAGCCTAGCATGAAGCCTTACAGCAGTTCTCTCTTGTCCAAGTCTCATGGGGTGGGGGGGAACAACACTGAGTGATCCAAGTTTGCAGGACAAGTGAGGACCCTGAATGGAGGAAGTTATATCTTTTAAGGATGCAAATAAGCCTGCTCAATCTTTAACCCAAGGGAGACATCATCCTGACTTACACTGGACAGGAAACAGACTTGCTCTCTAGAAAGAGGAAACAGACTTGCTCTCTAAAAAGAGACACTCTCTCTTCTTCCTAGGCTATTTCTGTATACACATCCTTGAACAGATGATCAAAAACAAAACCTGGCAGTGACTCAGCTTACAAGACACACATTGATGTGAGAGACCCACGGAAAAGAACCAAAACTGCTGAGAATTCATCACAAATACAGTGGTCACTGTTCTACTGTTTGGGGTGCTATGCAAGCAATGCTACCACAGATGAGTGATTAAAGTGATTATCATGAAATATAAAATACAGAAGAGAAAACCCCTAAGACTATTAATACAGAAAAACAAAAAACAAAAACAAAACAAGGAACAAGGAACAAATCAGAATGGCATGTTACGGTTTGAGTTTAAAATATCCCTTCTGTGTTTGAACACTTGGTCCCTAGATGGTGCTGTCTGGAAGACTGGGGAACCTTGAAGAGGGAGCCAGCTGAGCCTCCTGCTTCTGCCCCCATGTCTTCTCTGTCATCATGGCCTATGTCCTCTGGAAACATAAGCCAGAACAAACCCTTACCTTTCTTACGTCGCAATCTGCAAGGTATTTATTTGGTCACAGAAACAAACAGGGTAACTAACACAGCATGAAATCTCCTAACATACTGAAAGAGAGTGGGCTATGCCTTCAAAACTAGAGACCAACTTTCTGCCTACAATACTGTATTAAGCTAACTCCTCCCTCAGCAAAATCAAGTGAGTAAGAATGGGATAAGCATGTTTCAGATATGCAAAGACTCAAAAGCTTTTCTTCCTAGACATTCCGGCAGGTGAATAAAGCAAAAGAAAGAAAAATATGATAGGCAAGGAATAAAAAAAGAAAAACTTAGAAATTCTGAATTGACAACTGCAGACCAGGATGTGCAAAACTGCCAACTGTTTAGAAAAAGACCTAAAGAACATATGACTGCTCTACCAGATTATTTGCCAAGTATTATCGAGATACACACAAAAAGTAAATAAGAATTTAATAACACAATTATTAGTTCCAGGAAAAGTAAAGACATTTTAAAAGAAAAGTGATCCCAGCATCTGTCTTTAAAATACTGCACCATATTTTTGATGAAAATCCTTAATAATGACTACTTAACCTTATAAGTTATCCAATTAAATTGAAATCATTTCTGATTTTCCTTCCTTTAACAGAATACAATTAAAAGGTATATTTATAATTGGTATAATCAGAGATCTACAGAGAAGTTATCATAATACTACTGTAAAGTATGACATAAAATTTGTTCACTAAAAGATATCTTCAAATTTGTAAGGTTAGGGCTGGTGAGATGGCTCAGTGGTTAAGGCACTTGCCTCCAGTGCCTATGGGCCAGACCCACGGGGTGGTGGCCCTGGTGCACGCTCTCTCTCTCTCTCTCTCTCTCTCTCTCTCTCTCTCTCTCTCTCTCTCATCTCTCTGCTTGAAGATGAGTAAATAAAATTTTTAAAAAAAAGTTTAGCAGGTAAGGTAACTTGAAAAAGTGCAAGCACAAAGCCTTTACGATGCTGTACTTTCCACACTTCATCTTACACAGAAACAGCATCTAAGAGTACTTCTGCTGGTATTTGCCATGAGATCACTCCATGCTCCAGCCACACGACCCTCTTCCCTGGTTTCTTTGCATGTCTCAATCTTCCATGCTTCAGCCTTCATGATGCTGGAAGATTCTTCCTTCACATCCCAGAGGTTCCAAAGCTATTTCCTTAGGTCTCATTCTGACCTTCCTAGAACCCTAGTTTTCCAAGCAACTAATGCCAGTGCCTGTCCCATCTCCTTCACAACACTTACCTCAGTTTCACTGAAATATTTACTTGTGTGTTTGCCTTAATTATTTATACTCAAGGATGGTGGTGGCAATTAACATGTGTTAAGAACACACAATATACCAGGCATTGCATCAAAGATAGAAATATGTTAGGTATTATTGCTTTCTATCATTGCAACACCTCAGTCAGGTAAGTTCTATACTGTCATTTGCCCTGCTTACAGGCAAGGAAACAAACCAAGTGAGCTAGAAAACAGCAGACATGATTTGAAGCTAGGAGGTGTGACTGAAGACAGAAAGTTCCCTAGGCAATCTGTGCACTAACTCCACGCAGTCCCTGCCCACGCTGAGGCTCCTGCAAGCATCTAGTCACTACAAATCAACGGGGGAGCTCTTCAATGTTTAGAGAACTGAAACTTGTAAAATATTTCCTGATATTAGGAGTCAGTCATTTGACTGTAGTCTTATAAGCTTATTCTATATGCTATATAATGAAATACTATAATGTCTGTTAAGTACCACAAAGTTAAGACTTATTAACTTTTCCCCCCCATTACTGAGGTTTTACCCCCAGGGATTTGCTTGGCAGGTTCACTACCACTTAGCTAAAAAAAATTTTTCCCTTATCTTCTAATTATTTCAAGTTAGTGAGACTCTACATTAACATTTTTTTCTCAATATTAATGTGTTATCAATGCCAAGAAACCTGAAAAAGGCTACATTAAAAGTCCACTATCGGGCCAGAAGTGGTGGTGCATGCCTTTAATCCCAGCACTCGGGAGGCAGAGGTAGGAGGATTGCTGTGAGTTCAAGGCCACCCTGAGACTACATAATGAATTCCAGGTCAGCCTGGACTAGAGTGAGACCCTACCTCGAAACCTCCCCCCAAAAAAAGTCCACTATTGGGGGGTAGGGGGGTGGCACATGCCTTTAATCCCAGCACTTGGGAAGCAGAAGTAAGAGGATCTTCATGAGTTCAAGGCTACCCTCAAACTACATAGTGAATCCCAGGTCAGCCTGGGCTAGAGTGAGACCCTACCTCAATAAATAAATAAATAAAATTAATTAAACAAAACAAGTCTACTAGGCAGCCAGTTACAGTGGTGCATACCTTTAATCCTAGCACTACAGAGACTGAGGTAGAAGGATTGCCATGAGTTCAAGGCCACCCTGAGACTACATAGTGGGTTCTAGGTTCATATGGGCTAGAGTGAGACCCTACCACAAAAAAAATTCAAAAAAGAAAGAAAAGTTCACTAGACAATAAGACCACATCAAGCTGGGCATGGTGCCACACACCTTTAATCCCAGAAGCTTTAAAAAAAAAGGATTATGGGGCTGGAGAGATAGCCCAGTGGTTAAGGTACTTGCCTGAAAAGCCTAAGAACCTAGGTTCAATTCCCCAGTACCCATGTAAAGGCAGATGCACAAAGGGCTGCATGCATCTGGAGTTTGTCTGCATTTGCTGGAGGCCTTGATGCACCCATTCTGTTTCTCTCTTCTCTCTCTCTATTTGCAAATAAATAAAGAGGATTATGAATTTAAGGTCAGACTGGGTTTACACAGCCAGCTCGGGCTACATAATGAAACCATGTCTCAAAATAAGTAAATAATAAATAAAAAGATCAAGACAATGTTACTGAAAGCAGATACAACTCTAACATACGTCTAAGTTTCACCTATCTAACAAATGTTTCTCAAGCAGATCTTAGGTATCAGGCATGATTCCACAGACTGGGGTGAACAAACCTGGCCAGCCTCCTGTTCTCATAAAACTGCAAAATCTAAGGAATAACGTCAAATGTAAATCAATATCACCACAAAATGAAAAAAGGGACAACAAATGATGTACCTGCAGTTGTAACTGTCAGGCTTCTTTAGAAAGGATGCTTCTAGGCAGGAACTGTGATATAATCTATAATAGTCTGTTTTTTTGTTTTTTACCCTAGGAATAGGGGAAATACCCAGAAGCTCCTAAGAAGTGGGAGAGTGACAGTGGTAGGTCAGCTATAGAGAACAAAATGTTGAGAAGCTGGGCACACCTGTAAATCCTAGCACTCAGGAGGCTGAAGCAGATGGATCAAGAGCTTGAGATCTGCCTGGGCTACACAGTAAAACTTTGTCTCAAACAAAGGTGAAGAGCACGGTGTGGTGGCACACGCCTTTAATCTCAGCACTTGGGAGGCAGATGTAGGAGGATCAATATGTGAGTTCAAGGCCAGCCTGGGACTACACAGTGAATTCCAGGTCAGCCTGGGCTAGAGAAAGAACCTGCCTCAAAACAACAACAAAAAAAAGTTGAAGAATTAAATTATAAACCTAGTAAAGTTCTGTTTGAAATTGAAAACAAATTTTTATCTTAAGCCCTGAAGAGTCTCAAGGGGTTATAATATGCACCCCCATACTGCCACCTTCAGAAGGAATATATATCATCATATTCCTTCTCGAACAGAGGTAAAAAGAACTATCAATTTCACAACTAGTTTTCAAAGAGAAGTACTCAATTTTGAAAATATTAATTGAACACTGACAAGGAATATGGGATAAAGATCAGAACTCAATTTTAATCAGGAAAAAGTGAAAAAGAGAGAATGGTATACACAGGCTAATCTATTCATTTCATTTTATATTGCAAATGTGGAGATTTAATCATTATAAATTTCTTTACAGTAAAGTTAATGAGTATATATATGTATACTTTACCTTCCTGAAACAACCAGAGTTCCATCATCAAGTAAATAATCCTTCACATTCTGAGGAAGTGGAAGAATGACACTGAAAAACAAAAAAGACACCATGAGGCATTGTTGTAAAAGGCCAACCATAGGAGAGGGAAAAATTCCGCACTTAATTTCTTAACAATCTGCTTTTATTTTATCTTCAATTGTACTTATTTATGTGTGTGTGTGTGTGTGTGTGTGTGTGTGTGTGTGTGTGTGTGTGTGTGTGTTTCTGTCTGTATGTATGGGCACTCCAGGGCTTTTAGTCACTAGAAATGAATGCCAGATTGAGCCACTTTTTTGGTCTGGATTACATGGGTAGCTGGAAACTTGAACTTGGACCAGCAGGCTTTGCAAGCAAGTGCCTTTCACTGCTGAGCCATCTTCCCAACCCCTCTTTATATTCATTTAATATGAAGTAATATGTAACAGACTACTGAGAAATCAAGTTAGACCAGA
This sequence comes from Zapus hudsonius, assembly GCA_004024765.1. NCBI lineage: Eukaryota > Metazoa > Chordata > Mammalia > Rodentia > Dipodidae > Zapus > Zapus hudsonius. Next base: position 10,753 of record PVHP010028734.1, on the reverse strand, counting down.
CCTGGAATCCTCCTTCCTGCTGGCTAGCTTTCATAATGCTGGAAAGTGTTATCCAGGCTTCCAGAAGAGAATATGCAATTAATGGTCTTATCCAGCAGTGGACCATATGAGTGAACTACACAGCTAGCCAGAACATAAGATATGCACACCAATGCAATGGTGGCATGTCTGTTATGGGAGTTACCAACAGCTCTCTAAATTTGAGGCCTGCTCCATGGGAGGGAATTCATGCCAGGTACTGAAAACCTAATTAAATGCAGATGGTGAGAAGGTCACAGGCCCTAGGAGGAAGCTTCTACTATTGTTTGGTTAAATAGATATGTTGTGCTCATCAAATTGCTCTCTAAGTGGCATGATGCCCCTGAGTAACAACATATTAGGGCCAGGAGAACCAGGCTGAATACTAGGCTATGCCCACGGAGGAGGATATCCAACTGATCGGGGATGGGAAAGAGGGGTATTGGGGAACAACTCATCTGCCCACTAAATAATGTAACTCATTATGGACAATAAAAAAAATTGCTCTCTAACTATTTACACTTATGCCCATAGATTAGTGCTGCTCTCACTTTGGGTCAGCAAAGTTTCTTTTTTCCACGGTGGTAACTACCAGGGAGTCTCAAAGCTTACTTAAGTGCAGAGATGAAGTGACAGTTCAGTGCTTATTACCAAATGAGGTTTGTTTCTCACACACACCAGCACAGTGAAGATTGAGAAAGAGGTGGTGGAAGCATGTAAGAGCCAAAGAATTAGCAGGAGTGCTCTGGAACACTTTCTTCTGGACACAGAGTGGCCACTGCATTATGACCTCAGAGTGGTTGTTACTTGCACAACATTGGGTCCATCAACGTGTAATCATGGAAAAAAGATATCAGGACTAGAAGCTTGCTTGAAACCCTGTTGGCATGGGTTCCATTTTCCATATTTAAAGCCAGATACACAAAGTGGTACAAGAATTTGGAGGCCCTGGCATACCTATTATCATTCATTCTTTCTCTCTCTCCTTACAAATAATAAAATGTTTTTGTGTTTTTAGAAAAAAAGACATCAAACTAGAAAAAAACCTATCTGAAAAAAAGGGGTTATGTGGTAAGGGTATGGGGGGACAAATAAAATAATAGGAGATGATTATAATCAAAATACATGTCTGAAAATTGTCAACAAAAAGTAAGTCAATTTATTTAATTTTCTTTCCAAATATGTTTATCTGATTACAAGTAAGTATTCCCAAATTTTAACTGCGGTGCAGCCAATAAATGAAATTACATAAGTGGAGTGAATCTAAGATTTTCTCAAAAACATTCCAAAACTACTTAAGAACTTGATTTTTTAATCACACTCACAACTTACCATACTTCTAAATCAGTTACACAATTTAAATTGGAACTGCAAGTGTACACGGCTATGTGTACAATAATTACCCCCCAAATTACAATCTTAAAAATAGTCAGTTTAACAACAAATTTAATAAAACTCATCACTGGGCATGGCAGCACATGCTTTTAGTCCTAGCACTCAGAAGGCAGAAGTAGGTGGATCGCTATGACTTCAAGGCCATCCTAAGACAAGATACAGAGCGAGTGCTAGGTTAGCCTGGGCTAGAGTGAGACTCTACCTTGAAAAACAAAAACGAAACAAAAAAATTAATAAAACTCGTAAGTGCGTCTGGGAAGATGGCTTACTGGTTAAGAGCACTTGCTACTTAATTAAGCATAGGGCCTCTCTGGCTGAAGTCCACCAAGTTCAAGTCCCCGGAACCCATATAAAAAGCTGAGTGTGCAAAATACATTATATACATGTATGAAAACTGTCAAATTTTTTTTTTAAGAGAATAGGGAAAAACAAAAGCTAAGTGTGGCCATGCACATTTGTAACTCCAAGGGGTTGGGGGGGGGTAAGGGGAGCAGAGACCAGAGAATGGCTGAGGGTTGAAGGAGAGACCCTCAGTGACAACAGGATACCTGACAGTTCTCTTGCCTCCACATGCATATGCATGGGGTGCATTCATCGGCACACACCCGCATACATCATACATTACACATTATCACACATATACTCTACATACATGTACACATGCACAAAATTCTCTTAAATGCTGTGGTGGTTTAAAAGTCAAATGTCCCCCACAGTGTCATGCGTTTTAGATACTTGGTCCCCAGCTAATGGCTATGTGGCAAGGTTGTGGGCCTTTGGGAGGTGTGTCTCTGGGGATGGGCTTTGGGGCAGCCCAGCTCCAAGCCCAGGACTCAGACAGCTTCCACCCAGATGATGTGGCAAGAGGGGAAGCCCGGACACCCTACTGTTTGTTCTTGACATGCTTTTCCCTGCCATGATCAAGCTTCCCCTTGAAACTGCAAGCTGAAATAAACACACTTTCTGGTTTTTGTCCTAGCAACAGGAAGGTAACTACAAGAAGTATAAATATCTCCTCATCCCTATATTTAATCCTGGAACTTCTAGGATTAAAGATATCCAATAAGGCAACAATATTTTTCTTTTTTAAAAAATATTTTATTTATTCATTTTCAAGCAGAGAGAGAGAGAGAGAGAGAGAGAGAGAGAGAGAGAGAGAGAGAGAGAGAGAAAATGTACCAGGGCCACCACCTTGTGGGTCTGGCTTATGTGGGTACTGGGGAATTGAACCAGAGGCCTTAGGCACTGGAGGCAAGTGCCTTAACCACTGAGCCATCTCTCCAGCCCAATGCCCTTGTTTTTGAGTTACATTAACTTTCAAGTCTTACTTCAATTGGACTTTACGTTTCACCATCCCTTGACTGAACGCAAAACATCTGTTTATTATTTGATTCCATTCCGAATCCTTCACTTATGTTTCCTATCTGTCAGGTCAACAACTCATAGAAAATGAAATGGTAGATTCTACACAGTCCCCATCAATCATCCAGTTTTATGGTCACACTTCTAAGGTAATCCTAATGATACCTCCCCTTCTACCAGCACTGTAAGTCAGTGATTCCAAGATGATTCCATTAAGAACACAAATCCTATGAGTAGGCAAAGATATAAAAGGAGGGGGAAAAAAAACACCAACATGTGCTGCTATTATACCAAGTACAGATATAGTGAGTGCTACTAAATATAGGAAAAAATGAAATATGACTGAAAGACTAAGGTCATAAACAAGTCATTGCCAGGCAAGCTTTAATCAGAGCTCATGGGGCAGTCAGAGAAAGTCACTGTGCAGGTGAAATGAAGGCCATCTTAACAGTACGAGGATTGAATGGCAGAGTGACTATCTTATCAAGTGCACTCTGAATTCAATTTTAGAGGTTAAAACAGATCTTGAAGAGACTAGTGGCTGGGAAGATGGCTGTGTTTAAGGAGACTAATACAATCCTAATATTTTAGGAAAAAATAGATTTAAAGAGGAAACATGGCAGGACCCCAAACTCAGCTAGCTAATTATTCTTAAAGTCCTAAAACTTGCTCAAAAAGAACTTGTATAATCATCTCTAAAAATAATGCTGAGTCAGAATGTGTTCTTTCAGCATTAAAGCTTCCAGTGGCTACCTTCCAGCTCCAACTGACTTGACCAGGCTGTGGAGAGGTCCGGTGATATCACCGAGAACTAAACAGAGAGAAGAAATGGCTTAAAGACAGTTTGAGGCAACACAGCTTAGTTGTGAACTGTCCAGTAGTAATGCCAGAAAATCCCACCTGCTGAATTCTTCCATTTTCATTCCTCAGTTCCATATGAATGACACACATTTTAAGCAAACTAAAATTATTTTGCTCAGTGAGGTTTTTATTAAATCCAAAATGGAGCAAGCAACATTTTTGTGTTTTTACCATTTGCCAGAGTGTAAAGCATTTTAAATATCTTATCTCATTTGGGGCTGGAGAAATGGCTCAGCGGTTAAGGCACTTGGCTCCAGTGTCTAAGGCCCCCGGTTCAATTCCCCAGGACCCACATAAGCCAGACCCACAAGGTGGTGGCCCTGGTGCGCTGGCGCTCTCTCTCTCCCTCTCTCTCTCTCTCTCTCTCTCTCTCTCTCTCTCTCTCTCTCTCTCTCTCTGCTTGAAAATGAATAAATAAAATATTTTTTTAAAAAATATCTCATTTAATACCCATGATAACACTATTATTTTTTGAGTTTTCCAAATGAGGTTTAAGGATATGAAATAATTTTCTGAGGATGCTGATGGAACCAGAATTCAAAGTCAGACAGATGGCTTTGACTTCAGAGTACAATTCTATTTATTTATTTATTTATTTTATTTATTATTTGCAAGCAGAAAGCGATAGAAGACAGAGAGAGAATGCATGTGCCAGAGCCTCCAACTGCTGCAAAAGGACTCCAGATGCATGTGCCACTTTACATGGGTACAGGGAATCACATTCTTACTCTGCAGGCATGTGCCTTAACTACTTAGCCATCTCTCCAGCTCCCAGATTCCAATTCTTAATCACTGTATGCTTATACTGCCTAAACAAAGAAAAATTGTGTCAGATAGCTGTACAGAAACGAAAGGACAGCTTTAAGAATTTTCCGTGCAGGGTTGGGTATGGTGGTACATGCCTGCAATCCCAGCACTTGAGAGGCTGAAGCAGAAGGTGACCAGTTTAAAGATAGTTTGGGCCACATAGTGAGACCTTGTCATAGAAAGAGAGGGGAGGAAAGGGAGAAGGAAACAGAAGGAGGGAGGGAGGGAGGGAATTTTCAGTGCAAAAATGACAAGTTCACAAACATACCATCGTCTGTCATGGACACACAAGAAATAACCCCAACATTATTTCAGACCCACAGCCCCACTTTCAGTGATGTAAACTAATTAAAGACTGGAATAGCAGTTAGGAAGGATAACTTGTAATAGGAAGTCATTATTATTGCTGCTGCTCTTCCTTTTGTTTTTGGTATGATTCTGACCAACTTCAAATCAAGGATTATCGCCCTTTGTGTTACTGTAAATCCCATTACATGGTGGAAACAGATTCTATGTTTGAATAACAAGATGGAAAAAATGTTTACAAACAGCTCACAAGTGTTCCTCCAACCCCTCGGCATTCTCAAACAGGACAGAATGAACAGGAAGGGATGATCGATGTTCTCCTAAAGGAGAAGTGATCAAAAGACAGAAACCCTGGGCCGTGGATACCAGAGACCTTTCACCTTCCCCTCATACACCGTTTTCAGATGTTTTGACTGCTTTTTGAGTAGCTGGAGATAACCTCCTGACTGCTTTTCCTACATTTGAGTAAAATAAATGATGAAACAATCATTTGCCCGGGATGCAAATCCAGATAGACTCAAAGAACTAGAAAATAAACATTCTCTATCCCCTTTTTCCAGACAGACTGCTTCCTCTCAGAGCAGAGGACCATCCCTAACAATGAAACTACCTAACGCTTTCCATATGCACGATTGCAATAGAGCTTTGCAATGGCCTCGGAGGCTGGTTCTGTGTTCTATTCTCATTTTCCCGCGGTGGAACGCACAATCACCGGGAGGGTCAGTCCCCGGTCAGCAAGGTGGACCCACCAGCCTTCTCGATCGCCCCGAGCCTCGGGCCACGGCCAAAGCAGCGCCGGGGAGCTCCCCCGGGGCCGGGACACCGCGGGCGGTGCGCAGGGCGCGCGGCGGAAGCCCACGGCTCTCCAAGGCCTGCGGGTACGTGCCCAGCGCCGCGGTCCCCAGGCCGGTGGCCCCGGCTCACCTCTTGATGGTGACGCTTCGGAAGAGCGGGTACCACGCGGAGAACTGACAGTGCAGCACATGCTCCTTCTTCATCCTCCCGGCGCCGCCGCTCGGCCCGCAGCGCTCCCCCGGAGCCCTCCCGGCAACTTCCGGAAGCGCCCGCCGGGCTGCTTGGACGCAAGCACACTTCCGGTCGGTCCGAGCTGGGAGTCGGTAGAAATCGAGGAAGTAGAACTCAACGATGGAGAGTCCTCTTGGCGCGCACGCGCACGCGCGCCGGGGACGCACGAGACGGCTGGAGTCCCGGGAGACGCACCGTGGAAGCGCAGAGCGGGGAGTCTTGGGAGTCCGAGCGCTCCGCTTTCCCGGGAAAACCGCAGCTCGACCCGGAAGGTAACCCTCCAGCCGGGTCAGGGCGGGATTTCTACGGGGGCCGCTAGGAGGGCGCGCGCACGTCCTCGGCGCCGCGAGAGGCGCGGGGGTCTCGGAGCCGTGGCCGGGCGCCCGCCGGAGCGGAGCTTCGGGCTCTCGTCCGGCTCTTTCCCGCACCCCACGCTCGGTGTAGGTGCGGCGCAGGTGAGCGGGCGCGGGCGGCTCCGTGGGCCCGCAGTCCTGGAGAGGAGAGGGGCGCGCGGGGCGCACCTGGCGGGAGCGCGGGCTCCTGGGCTGCAGCCTGGGCGCGAGGGGCAACCTGCGGTCGATCCAGGGATCCATCGATCGATGAATCCGACGAAGCAGCGAACAGCACCGCACGTGTTTGAGCGGATGGGTCGTGGCATGGATAAAGAGGAGAATGGTTTGGAGAGCTAGAGGGAAGGAATCCCGCACGTCGGATCCTGGGGTGAGGGGAGTTTTGTAGGTAAGAGAGGCGAAGTTCATCTGAGAAAACAAAAAAGATGGAAAGTGCCTCCTTTCTGCGTTAAGTTTATTTAATTCAACAACAACAACAAAAACTTAGCAGAGTGGGAAAACAGATTTTTTTTAATCAATATCTCTGCAATGATGGTGGTTTGATCCAGGTGTCCCCCACCATAAACTTAGGTGTTCTGAATGCTTGGTCCCCAGCTGATGGCAATTTTGGAATTGGAACCTTGTTGGAGGTGTGTTGGGGAAGGGCTGATGGGGGGGGTTATAGCCAGCTTCCCCTTGCCAGTGTTTGGCACACTCTCCTGCTGATGTTGTCCACCTGATGTTGGCCAGGAGGTGATGTCCAGCCTCTGCTCATGCCATCATTTCCCCTGTCATAATGGTGCTTCCCTTCGAGTCTGTAAGCCAAAATAAACCCTTTCCTCCCAAGCTGCTTTTGGTTGGGTTCTTTGTGCTGACTGCAACAGATGTTATCAAAAAGCTGGAAGAATTGTAGTTGACCTTGCAATACCAATTTTCTCCCTTTCCACCACCTATCCCCCTACACAGTTGTTTTGTTATTGGTTTTTAAAGAAGGCAAAAATCGCTAGCTGCACAGAAATATCTTTGAAACTCTGTGGTGCTTCCTACAATTACAAGCCTTGGGTTTCCAGGAACCTAAACCTAAAGGCACCACATTTCAGGTATTACCAAAAATGGCATTTTTCCTAGTCCACCTAAGTAGTTTTAAAACTCCACTCAAGTTGGACTTCTTTAGAGAGGTATTTCTTAGAAATGACAGGATTCTTTCAGTATTTGGAGTTAGAATGCCTCCTGGGACTGTAATTTGTTTCTCTCTCAAATGTTACTGGTTAAGTGGTTAGTTGGGAGCATTGTTTTAAAAGGATACATTTTGAAAGCAGAGATAAATGTGTTACAGTGTTGAGAGTATAGATTGATGTGGTGTGGGCGATCGGGATTTGTAAGTACTCTTATATCCAGAATTAATTAATCGGTCCTTTGTGTTTAGAAGGAAAGAAGCAATATTTCGTGAATGATATTTTTCTTCTATACTGGAGAGTGGTGCCAGGGGAGAGCTGAGGCTTATACTGAACATCTTTATTTGGCCCAAAACAAAGTTGCAGCTGGAGGAAATGTTAGCACCCAGTGGTGCAACTGGGTAAGGTGTTTCGTTGAGAATAGTAATTAATGTGTAGGAGACAACCAAACTCATGAATACCATTCATCAGAGAAATCATACTTTTTTAGAGGAAACATTTTGGGCATGGAGTTTGAGGCAGTTTGTGAAGCTTTAATATAGCATTGCAGTTATTGGTAGAACTTAAATGCAAATGCTAAAGGGAAGGAAAATGATACCGAGGTTTTCATACAGGCTAAATTACTTTTAAAGTGTTTTCCGTAACTTTTTTTTCATATACAGTAGGTTCCTAGTAACTTGTTACACATTTAGTCAGCATCCAATAGGTTGACATTGCAAACAGAAGTTGCTGTGTATCTTCAACAGTATATATTAATAAGCTTAATTGTTGTTTGTCTTCACTTAGCTATTCAGTGTTCTTTTATTCAGATTTCTTCAATAAAACCTTTATAGCAGTGGAGGTAGCCATGTTTTAAGGCAGCAGTTACAGGGGAGGGGATTTATTGCATAATTCCAAAGTGTGAAAAAGCAATTTCCATCTCAGAATCCATAGCATGACTTCTAGATTAATATTTCCAACTGTTGATTGTTTTTGTCCACTATATATCTTACAAACAACACAAATTCAGTATGTCCAAATGCGAACACTGTACTACCCCTTTCTCCCGATGTCTCAGGCTCCTTTTAATTGGTACTAGCTTGAGTTCGTTCGCCCCTTCCCTAAAAGCTGTTTTGGGACAAATAATCAACTCTCATCCCAAAGGAATTCAGTGTTTCCACTGCAAACCACGTTACCTCCTGCCCGAACGATTGCAATAGGTCCTGTACAAGTCTCATCACTACATGGCTGTAACCAGTTAACTTTCCCAAGGGTCATTACAGTCAGTCATTTCCTGCTTGCTCAACCAGAATTAAGTGATAGAAGAATAAATCATGTGGTAAATGATTGTAAGTCACCAAGTACTAGAATTAATGTTCATTTCCTATCTCCTGCTTACTCACTGTCCATACCTGCCAGGAAAAAGACAAGACAAAAAAAAAAAAAAAGCCAGACATGAATTCCATCGTTACAAACTTAAGTACAGGAACTCTACATTATCCAAGAATCGTTAACAATAAACAAAAGGGCACTTAAACCCATTTGATGTAGGTCCCAAAGTCTTAACTTAAATGGTACAGATGGCTCAGTGGTTAAAGGCACCTGCTTGCAAAATCGTGAAGTTCCTACTTTGATTCCCCAATACCCACAAGCTGGCACATGCATCTTGAGTTCATTTGTAGTGGCAGGAGACCTGGCCTCCCTGTCTCTCTCTCCTTGCAGATAAATAAAGAAAAATAATAATTTTTTAAAAATTTAAAGTAAGGGCTGGAGAGATGGCTCAGAGGTTAAGGCACTTGCCTCCAGTGCCTAAGGCCCCGGGTTCAATTCCCCAGGTCCCACATAAGCCAGACCCACAAGGTGGTGGCCCTGGGGTCGGTCTCTCTCTCTCTCTCTCTCTCTCTCTCTCTCTCTCTCTCTCTCTCTCTCTCTCTCTCTCTCTCTCTCTCTCTCTTTCTCTGTATGAAAATGAATAAATAAAATATTTTTTAAAAATTTAAAGTAATACCGTAGCTAAAACTGAAATATAGTTATACTGATTTTTCTTTGTTTATTACATAGCTTTTGTTACTATTTTTTTAATATTTTTATTTATATGTTTGCAAGCAGAGAGAGATAGAGAAAAGACAGAGAGAAGCTAGGACCTCTAACTGCTGTAAACAAACTCCAGACGCATGCGCCACTTTGTGTAGCTAGCTTTACATGGGTCCTGGGGAAATGTACTCAGATTGTTAGGTTTTGCAGGCAAGCACCTTAACTGCAGCCCTAGATTTTTCTTTTTTTGAGACATGGTCTCATTTACCCCATACTAGCCTCAAACTCAGTGTAGATGAGGTTAACCTTGAACTCCTGCTCCATAGGGTGCTAGGGATCTACCCTAGGACTTCTTGTGCTAGGCTAGCACTTTACCAACTGAGCTATATTCTTAACTGAGGTGGCTTTGCTATGTAAGTTGACTTGTATCCACTTCCTTGGCTAGAATTTAAGGTCAAAATAATAAATTAAATGCCAAAATCAAGTGGCATTTTAAATATACCTAAATTGATGCTAGACTGTTTGAATGTTTGGGCTTGCGTGTCCATAGTGTGTATGTGGTGTGTTTGTGTGTGTGTGTGTGTGTGTGTGTGTGTGTGTAGGTGTGCACATGCCATAGTGAGTGTGATGTGTGTTTAGGACACATATGTACCATTGTAGGCATGTGGAGGTCAGAGGACAACTTTTGGTGACATTCCTCTCTTCCCACCTTGTTTTGAGGTGTTCTGTCATTGTTCTTCATTCTGTTCGCTAGGCTAACAAGTGGTCCATGAGCTTTGGGGAAATTTTCCTGTCTGAGCCATCTTCCTAGCCCTCCTTAATATGTGTGTGTGTGTGTGTGTGTGTGTGTGTGTTAGCAATAATTAGTTACATTGTATGGACAAATCTTGTGGTGGTGCCCCCATTTCCCTCCTCTCGGTCCCCAACCCACTGGGGGCTCTCCTCAGTGGGCACACTGGATCAGTCCATGGGGTAGGGGGGTTATAGATTGAACCAGATGTAGCCAGTTCCCCACCTATTTATGTTTTCTTTATTGCCTCCCACGTTAATATGATTTGCCCCACCTTTAAAACATCCTAGTATTGACCAGGTATAGTGGCTTTCATCTGTAATCTCAGCACTTGGCTGAAGCAGGAGGATTGCCATGAGTTTGGACAGCCTGGGCTACAGAGGGATACTGTGTATCAAAACCAACATAAAACCTGTGCCATCACTGGCAGACTTTGTCCTAACTGTAAGATTCTCAAGGATAAGAACGGTGATCAGTTTACCAGCTCATTGGAGACTTCTGCCTGCTGCTGGACAAGAGTTCTAACACTCTGAGCTGAGGAGATGGGTCATTGGGTCAAGTGTTCACTGCACAAGCATGAGTTCCTGAATTTAGATCCCCAGCACCCAAATAAAGCTGTGTGATGTAGCTTTAGCATCTGTAATCCCAGCATTCTTAGAGTGAGAAGAGAG
>PVHP010028733.1:0-22910 GCA_004024765.1 Zapus hudsonius | reverse complement strand
AAAAAAATCACCATCTGGTTTCTCCTTGGAAATTTAACTTCAGCATCATTTTCTGATTTTTACCCCCAATCGTAGATAAGCCATATGTGGGAGTTTGGGTTAAATGCCAGGTATTTAAAATGAGGTAAGAAGAGTTATGCAAATGAACTGCCAGTCTCTGGGAGGCCATTCATCTGTTGCTGTGTGCTCATCCAGCAAGCGTTCACTGAGCACCAGCTACTTGCCAGGCTTTGTGCTAAACCCTGGGATCCAGAGAGGAATGGGAGCTATCCAATCCCTGGAATAAGGATTTTACAATAAGACAGTGCAGACAGATAAAGCAGCCATTGTAACTCCTGGGTAAGGTCTGTATTGTAATTTGAATGTGAAATGTCCTCCATGGGCTTATCTGTTTGAACACATTCTCTCCAGCTGGTGGTGCTGTGTGGGAAAACTGTGGGACCTTCAGGAGGTGGAGCTTTGATGAAGGAAGTGGGTCACTGGGAACAGGACTTACTTAGCCCCATTTCCTGTTTCCTTTGCTTACTGACTATGGTCACATGACCAGCCAGCCTCCTGATCCTTCCACCAAACCTTCTCTGCCATGGTGGGCTGTACCTCTGGGAGACTGTAAGTCAGCATAAATCCTTTTCTTCCTATTTTTGCTGGTTATTGAATCTTTGGTTAGAGCAGTTAGTAAAGTAACCAGCACAGTCTGTAATCTTCGTATTCCTTGTTGTTCTTGTTGCTTCTCCCTCCCCAGTCTCCCTAGAAAATTCCTTCATTTTGGAATGTACACCCAGGAAACACCCTCACTGAGTAAAGTACTCACTTTTATAAGAGTGTTCCTTCTTACTTCAAGCTGTTCCAGCAGTGCCTGTCAGTCACTTCTTTTCATTCCTTTTTTGCCTTTCTTGCTTCACTGTTTTGTGTGCATATGTGTGTGAACAAGCCCTCTGCATATTCATTTGTAGGAACACACGTGCATGTGCACATGTACCTGTGTACTCATGTGAGTAGGGGACAGAGATTGACATCCGATATCTTCCAGAATTGCTCTCCACTTCATTCTTTGTGACAGGGTCTCACACTGAACTGAGAGCTCACCAATTCAGTTAGACTAGCTAGTTATGGAGTCCTGGAGAGTCCCTGTCTGTCTCTTTAGGGCTAGGAATAGAAGGAACAGAGGCATGTGTTAACATACCTGGTATTTTACATAGGTGCTGGGGATCTGAACTCAGGTCTTCATGCTTGTGGAGTAAGTGATTTACCCATTACCCCAGTCTTTCACTGTGTTTGTATGGATACAATTCCAAAGTAGAACAAGTTCTTTTGCACACTGGGTGACTCTACTTAACATTGTGCTCTATATTCTGTAGAAATGTCTTCATAATTGTCAAGAGACATGACAATACACTCCGTTTGACAATGCAGTGCATAGAACATGGGCAATTGAGCAAGTTCTGTGAACGAGAGCTCCTGGCTTCATGGCTCTCAGTCTACTGTGAGATATAAGTAATCGATATTATTCAAGTGTCTATTTTTACTCCCTAGGAAAAGTCTTAAGAAATCACTTGAGATAGTTATAAATATAAAAAGAAATGTCTGTGTTTTGTTTCAAGATTCATTTTTAGTACTCCCTCAAATTCTTTATATGAGGCTGTTAGTTTTGTCTCTGCTGTGAAAATAATATCTGACACATGAATATGCTAAGATCATTGGTCCCATCTGTGACTCTTGTTGTGAGGAGTCAGAACTGCTTTTGTTAGAGTATTTGTCTCTGATAAAATGCCTTTTCTAATTTCCTTGTTTCCCTGGCTTGAGACTTATTCCACCTATAGATTCTATACATTCTCTAGTCCTCTAGTAAAATATCCTAGTCACAAAGTTATCTCCAAGAACTTCCCATCACTGATACTCAGTATATCTATGTTAAGTTTGATGTGACCGGCACTTTCTGTGCACCAGGTGTGTGTGTGTGTGTGTGTGTGTGTGTGTGTGTGTGTGTGTGTGTGTAACATTTAACCTTCTGGAGGGCATAACAAGTTAAACAGAATGGTCCCTCCAACCTTGTATGGAAATCTCCATTGTATACACAACATTACAGTCCCAGAGAAACATAGATGATGGATGAGTAGAGGAGATTGAGTTGTTCTTGACCTGAGATTTAGTAAATAGGTGAGAAAAATATGAGCAAAATTGGAGTCATTTGTAACTTAACAGATGTGCATTTGAGCTTCCTCAGAGATGGCTCAGTCAGTGAAGTATTTACTGCCCAAGCATGAGGACCTGAGTTCAGATCCCCAACATCCAGGTAAAAGCTGAACATGGAAACACATTCCTATAATCCCCGAAATGGAAAGGCAGAGATAGCAAGATCCCTGAAGATGCTGTACTGGTGAGTTCCAGGTTCAGTGAGACAGCCTGTATCAAAAGAATTGAACTAGAGAGCAATTAATTGAGGAAGAAACATGATGTCAACTTCTGACCTCCACATACTTAATCATATGTGCCATATGCATATACACACATTCAAGCACACCCACATATGCAAAAAAGAGAAAAGAGATCTCAACAATAACCAGACTTAAAACTCACCCACCATGACTCAGGAAACTGAGCGGAAGAGGGGGCAGAAAGAATGTAAGAGCCGTGGTGGGGGAGAATATCCAGAGACATTGCACCCTCAGAAATAACACACAAAGGGGGAAGAAAAAAAAACTTGCTACCTCTAGTGCAGTTCATAACCCCCTACCCTATGGACAGATCTAGTATGCACTCCAAAGAAGGACCCCAGTGGGTAGGGGACAGAGAAGAGGGAAATGGGGCAGCATCACAAGATTTGCTCACACAATGTATATACTTATTCATAATAAAGATATTGATTTTAAAAAGAGAAAAGAGGGGAGGGGTCACTCCTCTTAAAACTCTTGAGGCTTTTCAAGGTGACAGAATATTTCTTTCCCCTCTTTTATCCTTACTTCCCACCTGAGCCCCTGCTGGTCTCCTGTGGTTCAGTAGCTACTGCTGCTTCTCTGAGCACTTAGAAGACATGGCCTTCTACAGTACCTCTGCAACAGTCACACAGTATAATGCATGGATACCAACCTTATCGGGAGCCCCAGTGCATAATCCCAAATCCCAGGCCCCAGTCAGCTCCTTCTCCCCACTCTTGCTTAAAGTAGCATCTTCTTTCTGTGCCCATCTGCAAACCTTTGATAACAGTGCTCCTTTGCAAAGCCTTTGTTTACAGGAGCGGCTGGGTGGCAGCATGCCACTCTCCAGACAACCAGCATCTTAGACATTTGCAGTGTGTCAAAGCCAATTAAGCCTTGGCCATCACAGGGCTCAGTGACACAAACCACATCACAAAGCAGTGGAACTCAGGGAGAGTCTATTGGACAAAGGGTGCCAGAAAAGTTCTTCTTATATAGCAACAACCTCCAGAAAGTGAGTTAAAAATTAACAGGTTACACAGTAGGCAAAAGACATAAAAAAACATTTGAAGAGTAAGCTTTAGAACAGGAGCTCTTGACAATAGATTGGGGGTGGATATTAAGGAGTACTTCAGTAATACAGTCGGCTGAATTATAAATGGTGGAGTAGTATGCATGTTTGGGGGTGAGGTAGGTCCATCATGAAGCAGCCAACAGTATCTGTGGGCGTATGAAAAAAGATGGAAAGGTATTTATGTAGCTAAAGGCTGGGGTGAAAGAGACCTCAAACAAGTCTGTCTGGCAGGCAGGACAGATGAAGGCTAGCAATAGAGTGTGCTGTCCATGGTTCTGAAATGTACACAGGAGAAAACAGTGGAAATTTACAGTTATTATTAGCTGAGCGAAAAGGTTTGAAACCTGGACGTTCTTCTCTGCTTGATGGGTAGAAACATTAAAAAATAAAAGAACACTGTGTACCTTGGCTACACTAACACCCAGGACTTAGTTTGTACTGGTTTCACAGACAACTGACCCACTCTGGGAGGAAAGAGACCTTTCCTTCCTATATCAGTATGTTCAGTGTTAGAGGGGATCTAGCTAAAAAGGACCCCCCCTTTCTGGAAGTTTCACTGGGACACTGTTATCTGTTTGCAACACAATAAAATATGTAGGCAACCTGGCCAGGCTGGCAAGTTGACATTCAGAATGAGCTACCTAGTTTTTTTTTTGGGGGGGGGAATCACTCCCCAAGGCAGTAACTCATATGTCCTCAGTATTCCTTCTAAGTGAAAAAATCAACTTACTAGGGACTATAACATGTTCCCTCTTGAATCTAACCATAATTTCTCTAATATTGAACATGCTCCTTCATTTAGACATTGTGACTGTATAGTTTCCTTAACTTCTTGTCTTTCTTTCTCTTCCTTCCTCCTTTCCTTCTGTTCCTTGTCCTTCCTGTTATCTTTCCATGTGTCCATCCTTCCTTCTTTCCTTCCTCTTGACAGGGTCTTGAGTAACCAAAGCTGGCTTAAAACTCACTCTGTAGCTAAAGATGACCTCAAACCTTCAATCCTCCCCCTACCCCCTTTCAAGTGCCAGCATCAGCTCGCTTGATTTTATTTGGCACTGAGAATCAAATCCCTGACTTTGTGCATGCTAGGAAAGCACTATGCTAACTGATCTACTTCCCTATCCCTGAATTTGGTTTTCTAGCTTTGTTTTAAAACCTCTTATTAACTTTTCTTCAACCTCGCGGGCATCTCTAGGGAAACAGGTCATCCCAGCTCCTCCCTCTCAGACCCAAGAAAGCCAGGGAAGAAGAAAACACTTCTTCATCTGGTAGCACACTGATTGATAGAAGGGAATTATCTTCTACAGTGGCTTCTCATTGGAAGATGGGTCAGGATATCACACTCAGGCATATAGAAACCATATATACACTGAATGGGGTGTTTATCATTAAGCATAGAAAGTTCACTCTGCCCTATAAATAGCCTGCTTAGATGACAGGCTGTATCTACCTCCAGAATCCAGTGCACAGCTCCCCCCACCACAATATCAATGTGCACTTGTTGGCAGAATAACCACAGCAGCCCCCAACAAAATATTTTTAAATTGCTTTAATTGTCAACTATTCATTTTAAGAACAGGTTTCAAATGTCATGTTTACACATGTTTTCTTAGACCTACTTTAATTTAAAGACTTTACCCTTTTAGTTTGGATTAAGTCCAACCAGTGATCTTATGATTCCAAAATTTATGTGAATATTCTAATCCTTTTCTTCTATGGGTGTTGGCAACTTAACACCACCATTTTTAAGCATGGTGTTTCTGTATATCTTTAGAAGGAAGCAATGAGTAGATATAGAGGTTGGAGACTTGGTGTTATTGTAGATGGACTTAGCTTCACATTCTTGCTCTCTGATCAAGTTGTCTAATAACAGATAAGTGAAGGATTTCCATCTTCACATTGGAGATAATTAGAAGCTATTTCTTTATATCATTATCTCAAATTATATACTTCTATCCCATAATACCACATCATTTATATATTTAAAGAGTGCCCTCCTTCCTACAAAGCAAATTCCTATTCAAATGTTATCCCTTTCCATCTCAGATCCCTGTGTCTTGAGATACACCCTCCAAGTAGGTCACCACTAAATATCTGATGATTTAATACATTTTTTTCTGTCTGTTGAGTATATAGAAAGTGGAAGCAATTCAAAACTTGCTTGGATATGCAGGTCAGTTGCCCTTGAACTGGTGCAGTTTCATAAGGCAGTTGGGTACTGAGGAGTTGGTAGAGTTTTTGCTTAGCACACACAAAGCTCTGGATTTAGTCTCCAGAACCAAACAAACATGGCATGGCAGCACTGGGAATCTCAGCACTGGGAAGATAGAGGCAGGAGAATCCAAAGTTCAAAGTCATCCTTGGTTACATAGAATATTCCAGGCAGCCTGGGATACATGAAATCCTATTTAACATGATACATAGATAGATGATAGACAGACAGACAGATGGATGGATGGATAGATAGATAGATAGATAGATAGATAGATAGATAGATAGATGATAGAGCAAATGGAAGTATTTCCATAAAACTATATGAATTTGTAAAAGTTAAAAATAATGCATACTTTTTGGCATATTTGATAAGCAATGAAATTATTGTCCTTTGTAGAATTATTTGATCCTGTTTTCAGTATTCACAAATAGGTGTAAACATTACTATTTTCTTTTGCCTTGAGTAATATAATTCCAAATATTCTAAAAATGAAGAGATTAACCAAATTGTAACCCAAGTTCCATTCTCTGTATATTTCTTTACAAAGTTTAATTTGGGCCTATGCATACATTTAAAAATTAATAGATCAAAGTGCTTTGTATAGAATGATAAAATACAAAAGTGTCTCTTATGAGAAAAACTCAATAAACAGAGGACCAAAGTGCCCATCTTTGGAAAGGTGAGCACTGGGGACAAGTGCTTGCTTCATGGAAGAAGGCAGACAAGACCGACCACATATTGCAAAGCTGTGTAAGATTTGATGTTCATGCCCACATAAGAGGGAAATAGATAATTATAAAAAGGCTCATAAGAGAGACCTTAAACTGATTTCTGGATGCTTACAACCATGGCTTACATCATACATTCGTCTTGCTGCCACAGAGCTGGAATTATTCAGGTACAAGCAGAGTTCAAGCCCTTCCTGATGCTGACCCAGGTGTGCTGGCTCCTTCTCGATTCAGCTCTGAACCCAAAATGAAAGGACTGGCAGCTCACAGGGGCTTTGGGATCTTTTCTCTTTTCTGGTCCTGAGCTGTTCATCTCCTCACACATGAGGTTTTCACTACCAGTAAGGTTTTGTCCTTCTCACTCTGCAGCTTAGCTGCTACCAGGGTACAAAAGGATATTTTGTTTTTGCCTTTTGATTCCTAGTGTGCAAAGCCTCTCTTTTAGAATATGCCTTTTCACATAGCCAAGGTCTATGGACTCTTACATGGGCTTTTAGATCCTGTGGATGTACCCATTTATTCACCCTTTGGTTCTCAGACTTTTCCTCTTCCCGCCTAGCCTCCCTTGAAATGGAAAAAATGTAATCGTTTACAAAAATCATCCTTCTCAGTTTGCTTTCTCAATTCTTTGTTAAAACAAACAGGAGCTCAGGTAAGGGGTTTACATTTGAACCCCCATAAAATAAAACACCATGACACCTACAAATCCATATGTTAACATTTGAGAGCCTAAGATGATGGTAGTAGAAGGTGAAGTCTTGGTAGGTGATCAGAGGGGTGAATAAAACAGGGTGTGATTTTCCTCATAAGAGATCCCCCAATACAAACCTCTCACTCTTTATACTATGTGAAGGCTCTGCAAGAAGTCTCCATCTTTGAGTAAAAGTGGGACTTCACCAGGTGCCCAGTTGGCTGGTGACTTGAACTTGAACTTCATTCTCCAGAGCTGTGAGACAATTTTGTTGTTTATATACATCTAGCATGAAGCGTTTTGCTATTTTGGTTGGAACACAGTGAGAAAAAAAATCTCTTTGGGGAGTCTTCACTGCTTTTGGTCAAGAATTTTAAAATAACCGAGGATATTTTTGGATTTACAAAGACTAAAGTGCCTACTCACTATATCTTTACTCAATTGATAAAAGTTCAAAGTAAAATTAACGAAATTCCAAAGCAGATGTCCTTTAGGAATTCTGTTCTCAGATATTTAGAAATGAAGCAAAGAACCAAGCTCCTAAATCAAAACTGGCAAGTGTGAGGAGTGGACTAAACTGAAGAAATGCCAGTCGGCTCCCTTTGCATCAGTGTTTCCTACCAGTCAGAGTCCTCCCCCGACACAGCAAGGCTCAGAGCAGCCGTGGAAGAGCACACATTTTGCACTCTCTCTCTCTGGATTTTCCATGGACACTGACATTTGCAATTCAGTATGGTTCTTGGTCCCCAACCAGTACTGGAAATCCAGGCCATCACTGAAGCCAAGAACACCTTCTGCCCTCTGATTTGGGCTCAGCAGTGGCCACTCTACACAGATGCCTACCTCCCGGCAGTCATTCCTACCTCGGGGCCCACAGACTGGCACGCTGCAATATGCTGTACCTGGGGCTACACCTGAGACCATATGGGCCTTCAGCTGCTGCACCATCCAGGGTCTGCCTGAAGAAAGCCGAGGACCAGATGGAGCAGACAATACCTGTGTGAGCCCGTCTGACTTGGCTGCTGGGGACGAAGTGTGCAGAAAATGGCAGACTATAAACATTTAAATAATAATACTTCAACACATGCTGATGCTTCTCCACCAGGGATGGTAAAGGAAAATACTTCTTGGGAAAGGTAAACGTACTGGGGAGTAGAATTGAACTTTTTCGCAAAACATGAGTTAGGTAATTAAAAACAGACTCTGAATCTGAAACTAAGTCTTCATAGAAAGCGTATGTGGATAGAGTCAGATTTAAGTGTTAAATGGTATGGTGTGACTTTATGTGAGTTAGGTTACCCTTACTGTGCCTCGACGTCCACACTAAAATTGCAAAAGGAGTGGACAATGTGGGGTTTGAGTCAGAATTGAGGTCAACTTAGAATCATGGAGTCTCCTCACACCCACACAAAGAAAAACAGCTGAGCTTGGTAGCATGAACTACTTTGCAGACCGGTCATCACCAACCACTCCTTATTCGAAAGCACAGAGGAAAAAGTCATTCAGAGCCCAACAAGGGCTCATGGATGGGCACCAAACAGTGGATCTTTGAAGAATCAGTAGACCGGGTTTCCTTCTTAAACTTACATTCATTCTTACATTGTTCAGAACTAATTGAATCTTATCAAGTGTTGCTTTCCTTCTTGCCTTCAGTGTAAAACAAATATTTACTAGGAAGTAGGAAGGAGGTGTAGGGCTGGAGAAGTGGCTTAGGTTCAACTCCCAATACTTACTATGTAAAAACAAATGCACACAGTGGTGCATGTATCTGAAGTTTGTTAGCTGCCACAAGAGTTGCTGGTATGCTCTCTCTCTCTCTCTCTCTCTCTCTCTCTCTCTCTCTCTCTCTCTCTCTCTCTCTCTCTCTCCTCTCCTTGCAAATAAATAAACAAAAATTAAAAAATTAAATTTAAAAATGAAGGTGTGGCTAAAGGGTTAGTTTGTTGTAAGTACTAACTTTCCCAAAAGTGTAAAAAGAATTTTAGAATGTAAGTATTCCTGGATTCCATACTAGTTATGAATTGCTAGTCGGCTTCTGTTTTGCAATGAATTCCTTTTAACTGAAATGTTCACTCCTGAATTGGGGAAGGGGTCTCAGAAGACTCAGAAGGTCAAGTCTGAGACAGATGACAAGTGTGATGCACACACCTTTAATCCAAGCACTGGGAAAGCAGAGGTAGGAAGATCACCATGAGTTTGAGGCCAGCCTGAGACTACATAGTGAATTCCAGGTTAGCCTGGGCTAGAATGATACCTTACCTCAGAAACCAAGAGAGAGAGAGAGAGAGAGAGAGAGAGAGAAACTTAAAAGGTCACAGGACTACTTCCCAAGGCCATAGGAACTGTAACCAACTGTTAAGGGGTAGAATCTGACCAGTGTTTTGTAGCAATTTTCTCTGAATTGAAACATTCCATCCTGTGGGAGGAAGGAGGCTCCGGAGACTTGGGAGGTCAACACATCTGGAAAAAGGAATGTTTCAAGGCCCTCCCTAAGGTTATGTAAAAGTTAAAAAGACACGTGGGAAGAGAGACTCTGCCAGCAGAGCCACCTGTGAGTGAGTCTTCCATATGCTGTCATCTAGGTTGGGGTGGGCTTCTCTGTGATACAGCTGCCTTTGAGCTGCCCAGGCTCTTGAATAAGCACCCCTTCATCCTGCTCTGTAAGTGACCCCCATCAACTCATTGTTTCACCAACATTGGTTTTGGTATAATCGTGCTTTTGCTCTGTCATCTGTGCCCTATCTGGAGTGAATAGGTATCTGTTCTCATCTCCCCAGGGAAAAGATTTCATATCACACTTGATAGGAAAATCGTACTCATAGTGTGATAAATACAACCATTCTAGTTTTGAGGACTTCCTGGAATATGTAGTGAAGACTATACCATGAAAGTAGTTATTCAAAGAGCTATTCCCACAGCAAGACAGAAATCATATCTCCTAACGGAGAGAGGAACCAAGCGTGCCCAAAATAGTCCAAAACACAAATCCAGAGACTCTTAAGAACCTAACAATTATGAAAATTTTGAACTCATCCACCATGACTCGGGGAAATTTGTGGAAGAGGTGGTGGAAAGAATGTAAGAGCCATGGTGGGGGAGGATGTCTAATGCATAAAGAGGTATGTCATCCTGTTTATAAGGGGTTTTCTCCAATAACTTATGATACTGAGCATCTTGTTATGTTTATATATAATTATATACCAATAAAAATGTTATAAAAAAGGAATTGGGCACAATGATAAGGAGGGAGAGGGAGTCTAGGCCTAGATAAAGTCATATGAAAATATTTGCATGCAGAAATGCATATGTAGTTTTCTGTTCAATTTAACATACCAATTGAACTATTAGAAAGTATGAAGTCTCTAGATCATAGAAGGCCTTGGTTTCTACCTAGCAGAGCTCAGACAGGTAATGGATAGTGTTGCAAGGGCCACAGTGATGAAATCAGAGCTATATTTTAGTGTAGAGGTGGGTCCACACACATGCCAAAGTGCATGTGTAGAGGTCTGAGTACAAACTCAAAGTCTGCCCTCACCTTCCACCTGGTTTGAGACAAGACCTCATGTTCGCTGCTGTACATGCAAGGCTGCCTGCCTGAAAGCTTCAGGATCTCCCTGACTCTGCCTTGCACCTTGCCTATAAGCACACACAAGGATTACAGATGTGTGTGCTCCTGTGTGCAGCTTTACTATGATGGTAAATCTTGTGCATTGAGCACTTTTAACAACTCAGCCATCTCCCTGAGGCTTTGAGCTACATTTTAGGTTAACCTTCATAGCTGCTTCATGAACTCATGATGGACAAGCTGGAACCCTTTAACATTTTTAAAAATATTTTATTTATTAATTTTCAAGCAGAGAGATACAGAGAGAGAGAGAGAGAAGAGAGAGAGAGAGCAGGGCCAACACCTTGTAGGTCTGGCATATGTGGGTACTGGGGAACTGAACCTGGGGCCTTCAGCACTGGAGGCAAGTGCCTTAACCGCTGAGCCATCATCTCTCCAGCCCTGGAACCCTTTTAGACTAGAGTTAGGAAGCAGGGACACATAGTATATGGATAGAGGGAAGGGAAACCTTGAAAAGAAAAACAGACTTGGGATAGGATCCCATGTGTAAATTTCTCTTTCCTGGTCAGTGCTCTTTCCTTGAAGATGCTGACTTCTGATCCACTCCCACTCTCTGACTTGTGCTAAACTCAGTACACAGACTGATGGCCCTGTCAGAATTCTGGAGTTCCTTGATGACCTGTCCTCTGATGACTCTGTTCTCTATGCAAGCCTGCTGTCCAACTCTATGGTTACACTCAAGGCTAAGCCAATGGGAACTAAGTTACAGTTCCTTCCAGGTTGCACCATCCAGCCCCAGCCCCGTTCTTTGACTATCGCTTTGTCTTTCTAGCTTACTTCCTCTAGCATTCCAACAGTTTTATCATCCTCAGCATTCTTACCAGCTTTCAGAGCTGTTATGGTTTGATCCAGGTGTCCCCCACAAACAAATGAATGTGTTCTGATTGATCCATCCCCAGCTGATGACAGTTTGGGTTTCACAACCTCCCTAGAGCTGTGCTGTTGGGGGCAGGCTTATGATGGTTATAAGCCAGCTTCCCCTTGCCACACCTTCCTGCCACTGTTTGCAGTGCTGTGGCAGAGGTGATGTCTACCCCCTGCTCATGCCATCGTTTTCCCTGCCATGATGGAGTTTCCCCTCGAGTCCATAAGCCAAATAAACCCATTCCTCCATTAGCCAATTTTGTTTGGGTTCTTTCTGCACAGCAACTAGAATGCTGACTGCAACCATAGCCTGTCTTTCCACCTACCTCATCCCCTTAGAGTTCAATCTGTCTTTCTTCCTTACATTCACCTTAAATTCCATGATTAATTATAACAGCTCCCTTGCATCCACTTTGAAGTCCCTCACTCCTCATGACCTCATCCCCACAGCATCTCACCTGGAAAAATTCCAACCTGTGTAAATACAACTCTCCAGTCCCTCCTACCATGGTCACACATCTAATCTTTCCTGCTGAAAGCTTATCGCCCTGCTTTCTAAATTTTTACCAAAATTTTGAAGTAGAGCATTCTTGCTCTTTGACTCCCATAATATATGTGTTCAGTCTATTCATTAATCATTATTTTATTAATTAATTAATTTTATTAATTTTATTTAATTTATTTAAGAGAGTGAAAGAGTGAATGGGCACGACAGGGCCTCTAGCCACTGCAAATGAACTCCATACTCATGCACCACCTTGTGCATCTGTCTTTCTGTGGATATTTGGACTTGAACTCAGGTGCCTTCTGTCTTAAAGGCAAGCACCTTAACCACTGAGCCATCTCTCCAGCCCATTTATTTATTCTTATCCTTCATTTTTTCATTTATTTTCCTTTCCCCTCAAACTTCCAGGGACTTTGTTTATACTTAATCTTTTATAATTTTACCTCCTTTTAACTTGGATAGAATCTAAATAAAATTCAGTCTTGCCACCCCATGGAAATTTCTCTAATAAAGAAAGTCAATGGCCATGGCCTCGCCTTAAGTCCAAAGATGAGATCTGTCTTGACCCAACAACTGCACAGGACACTGTTGAACATGATCTCCACTTTCATGTTTGTCTTGTTTCCAGGACTCTACATTGACTTTGAGTCCTTGTTGCCATGCTGGTTCTCCTCCTGAGGGTCCTTTAAGAGTCATTCTTCATCTTCCAAGTTCCTAACTGTTGAACACCCAGGGCATTCAACCCTCTCTACTCACCCCTGTGCCTTGTGATATCATCCCCTCCACATGGCTTAAAATACCATCCAAACGTTAGGTTGCTTCCATACTTACATTACCAGCTGATGCGTTTTATTTGAATTCCTGACTCATAAATCTGGCTGCCTGCTTAGCATCTCCAGTTTGTTCTCTAACTTAATTTGATTCAAACCCAAATTCCTGCTCATCCTCACAAAACTCATTCCACCTGCCATCATCTCTCATTTTGGCTTCAGGCAAATCTATTCTTTTAGTTATCCAGGGCAAAATAAAATCTAGAACTTACCTTGACTCCTCTATTTCTTTCAGAATATGCATTCAATCTGTCAGAATGTCCTGTCTTTCAAAATGCACACAGACTCAGACTCTCTCCCCTAATAATCAATCAGTCTGACAACCCCTGGTCCCAGCCACCGGTTCCTTCCCTCACTGAGCTGTTGACCAAAGTGACCCATGAGGTTCCAAAACAAGACAGAATTCTGTCAAAGCTCTTGAATACCCTCCCCAGGCCTAAGACAAAACCCTGTTGCTGAAGAAACCACAGAATGCCATCAATCATCATCGAGAGATCCTTCAAGGTCCAGAAAGGTACCCAGCCCCATGATGGCAGTTAGTGCAGTGCTGGAAGGCACTAGACAAGCTGCCAGGGAAGCTGATCAACAACAGCTGGAGCAAACAGAGACCACTGGCATGAAACACAGTCTGCTGCCATGAGTAGGCTGACCACACCTCCTACTGGGAGAGAACAGTGAACCAAGAAAGGAGCACTTGTGCAATGGAGGAGCCTAGGCCTGGGAGAGACAATCAACAGCTTTTAAATTTGGCTAAATATTCCACTCAGTGAGGGGAAGCCCTTGACTGGAACTGGGGATTCAGGATATGCACCGATCCCGTACTCTTGGGCTCCCAAGAAAAGATGCACTATGGGAGTGATTGACGGGGAGGCTACTAAAAATAGAATCTAGGTAATCAAGAATTGTGTATATTTGTTAACCTAGACTGATCTCACTCCCAGATGGAGATTGTGTTTGTATTTTTAAGGATGCAGTGAGAGAGCTGTGGCCCATCTAACCCTACCAACCGACTGCAGGCAGATAGCTGAGATCCTGGCAAGAGATGAGCCACCACAGTCATATCGTGGAGGCTCCATGTGAAACCCCACAGAGAATGACGGGATGAACAAGGGACCCACAGCCACAGCCATTCAATCAACACAGGATAAGCCAGTGAGACAGAAACCAACGATTTTTGACACAAAAACCCCTAAGCTCACAACATTAAAGCAGCCTTAATACTCACCCACCACGACTCAGGGAACTGAGCGGAAGAGGGGGCAGAAAGATTGTGAGAGCCATGGTGGGAGAGATTATCAGAGGCATGGCACCCCTCAGTAACAACACACTTGGGCCAGGAGAACCGGGCTGAAGACTGGGCTAGACATGTTCCCCTACCACAGAGACTGATCCAGACAGCCCACAGAGAAGGATATCCAGCTGATTGGGGATGGGGAGGCGGGGCATTGGGGAATTGGGGATAACAACTCATTGTTGGCCCACTAAATAATATAACTCATTATGGACAATAAAAAAATTTTTAAAAATGCACACAGACTCCAACAATATGATGCTACCTCCATCACCAATACTGTGGCTCAGTGAGTCTCCCTCGGTTGCCTGGGTTATTGTCTCTTAGCTGAACTCTGTGGCTTGGCATTTGCCTACAGTGACAGTGAAAGAATTTCTTAAAACTCAAATCATGTCATGTCTCTACCTACATAGCCTTGCAGCTTCCATTCTTGGTCAGAATAAAGCCAAAGTCCATTAGCCTGCAAGGTCTTCTGTGATCTTATCTACTGGTAAGCTTTCTACCTCTATCTCTTAACTACCCTTGGCTCCGTATTTCTTTGCAAACACAGGGCCTCTTTTAATATTCTGTGAATGATCCCTTGAGAAATTTTCATATTAAAAATATCTTCCCCTAGATATGGATTACCCTGTGCCCTGTCTTAATGATATTTTCAATTTATTTAATGAACAGTTCATATGGCAATACAAACTAAAAAAATTCTCTGTATTAGTCAGGGTTCTCTTGAGGAACAAAGTAAACAAAAAGGGAGGTTATAGGATTAGCTCATGGAAGTCCCACAACAGCAGTCTGCAAGCCCAAGAACCAAGGAATCAGTCACTGCTCAGTCCATGTGGCTGGATGCCTCATGGTCCCAATCCAGCATTGAAGGTCTAAAAGCTTTCTGGGGAGCCACTGGTCTTCAGTCCAGGCTGGAAGGCTGGGGAAACTCTGTTTCAATGCAGGCAAAGAAATGCATGACAAGCACCAGCAGCCAGGCAGGCAGGGAGGCTGGCAGAGAGGCAGGGAGACAGGCAAGGATGCAGGAAAGGGAGTAGAAAGGAGATTATTCTCCCCCTTTAGATAGCCTTAGGGTGGGGTCTTGCAACCCTATCAAAGAATTAATGGCTTCTGGAGTCTCTGGAATTTCCTTCCTGTACTGCCCACACAGGAAGGGATGTTAATTTCTAGCTCTCCTGAGCTTCCTTCATCCTGCCCCCTCCTGAGAGGCTGCCTTCCTGTGAACATCCTCAGAGACCCAAGATAATTAAAAAGATCAAGTTGACAACAAAACCTAACCATCACAATCTCTATTAGCAAAAGGAAGGAGGGGAATCCCCAGAGTGGGGGGGTCCATAGTTCTGGATCTATCCTACTGATGTTTGGGGATCTAGTGATCACACACAACAGGAGGTAAGGCATCAAGACAGTAAGAGATGGAGAATTCCACTTGAAGTCATGCAGGGGACCAGAAATCCTGGGAAATGTAGACCAAGAAAGATCTGTCCACCAAAGGAGGATAAGAAACTAAAGGGAAGTGTATTTTTTTCCTTAGAAAAACATACTGCAAAATTTTCCACTGGAAAGTAAACTATGGACTTCCAGGTTTGGACTTCAAATCCCATTTCCCTCGTAGGGAACTCTTGGCAGAATCACATGGACAACCACCCATCAATCCCTAACTTGTGAAATTCTCATGGGAGAGGAAGGACAGGGAATAGAATTTTGGTCAGATGAGTTCAGGAACAGAATCACAAAACTGCAAGGTTGCCCACAGCAGCAAGATAAATGACACTGGAGGAAATTAAATTAAGTGAAATAAGCAAGACACAGACAAGCACTGCATGTTCTTTCTCAGCGTGGAAGTTAAAAAAGAAAAATAATTGAGTTTAGAACAGTGCAGAGTGGAGGTTGGACAAAGGGAAGATGGATTTGATGGGTGCACACCAAATATATATGCTGAAATATCACAGTGAACCACATTAACATGTACAATTAATACATTTTAGTTAAACTATGATGTATATAATAAGTGTTCATTTCGGGAACATACCAAAAAGGGGGCTTGAGTCCCTATATACTGGAAATAATAGAACATGGATCTAGAAATTGCAAACCAAATAAATGTTTTTTAAAAGTTTTTTTCAAAACCTTACAGAAAAAATTGCAACAGTATACAAAGATCACTTAGGAATATCAAAGAGAAGTTTTTTTTTTTTAAATCAAGCTCTCATTGGATTTGAAACCTGTTCCTTGGGAAGGTATAATAGGAAACCTTTTCCCCTGGGGAGATATGAACACACATCTTCACCCCAGACAGGGCACAGAGGACAAATCAAAGATCAACGACATCAAAACCAGTTTTTGCGAACCAATGAGTTTATTAGGGTTACTTACAGAGCACATGAGGGGTACTTATAAGAGTAATGGTGACTCAAAGGCAGCTGTATCACCGACCAGCATCCGTGGCAACGCACAAAGCTCACTGCAGGCAGCTCAGCTGGTCAGTCTGCAGCACACTACATGACTTTCAGGCAGCCCAATCAGAGTCCCTCAAGAGTCACCACCATCTACTTTTCTGTAATACCAGGAAGGTGTGTGGAGTGGACATAGCAAACTCCTATTCCAACTCCTACCTCCAAAAATCCATTTACTATATTGTCCTTGGATAAAGATGTATCAGATAAGAACGGATACTATACTTTATCTTAGCCAAAGGCTGAGAAGCGATCCCTTCTACTTTTCTGACAGAGAGCAGCACTAATCTATGGACATGCACATACATATTCAGAGAGCATTTTAATGAGCACAACATATGCATTTATCAAAACTACGGTTGTAGCTTCCCCCTATGGCCTTCCCAAGCATTGACTTGTCACCAGATTTTCAGTAGCTGACATGAATTCCCTCCTGTAGAACAGGTGGCTACTCTCATAATAGTCATGCTACTACTGTACCAGTGAGCACATCTTGCTTAGTTGGCCATTTGTCTAGTTCTCAGGGTCCACTAGTGGGTGATTCTGTTGATGATGATTTTCCTCCAGCAGCCTGCAGAGTCCTTCCAGAGCCTGCAGTACCCAGGTCTGTTCTAGCTTGATTTCTCAGTGCTCTGCAGCTGATGTAGATAGTGTCTTCAGCAATTGTGTGTTACTTTCTAGTTCTGGTGAGCAAGCAAAAGCATTAGCAATAGCTTTAATTGTTTGGGGAGGCATTATGAGCCTCCCTGACTAGCATTTTACTTATATAATGACAACATCCAAGGCAGGGTAATACCTTAGTTCTTTTGCTCAAAACATCTATGACTCTCAAAAGAAAGCCAAATTCACTATGAGAATCAAACACTCCAGCACCACCACATCCCTGTGACTCATCACTTAGATCAAAAGTGACATTCTTGGCTCTAGTAACTCGGATTTCCCACATCAGGACTTATCAACATTTCTCTCTGCCCCTTCTGTCTTTTGTCCTAAGTGCCAACATTGCCCTTATGAAACCTGCTCCTCCCCTTTCACATGAGCTTCCTAAGGGGGCACTGACCTGTCTCAGCATGGAGAAAGGGGTGGCTGGAAGCAGCCTAGGACTCTCAGTATGGTAAATTAATAAATTAAACTCAGAGCATGGTCATTTTGCTGTTTAAAGTCTAAACCTCAGAACAACTGTAAATTTGCATCAAACAAAAAGACAAAATAACTTTAGGACAATGTAGGATTGCATTTGTTTTAATTTGTGAATTCACTTCCCATTCCAAGACACATGCTCAAATTCACACTTCGGTGAGTAAGCAAGGTTTTCACACTGGAGTATCACATGCATGTTCTACTCAGAAGCTTCCAGCATGCAGCTTGGCATATAGCTCAGATAGTTTACTTGGGAAAGTGCTTGCCTTGCAAGCATGGATACTTGAGTTCAATGTCCAACACCCATGTGGTGGAGAAACTTGGAATCCTGAACAATGGGCATGCAGACACAAAAGGCTCACTGGGCAGTCTAGCCTAGACAGTGAGCTCCAGGCCAATGAGAGACTCTGTCTCAGAAAGAGGGAAATGGAATACCTGTAGATGATACTCAAAGGTATCCTCTGGACTTCACACACATGTGTTTGCCTGCACCAGCATATACACATGCACCAACGTATATACCTGCACACATGCACATATGCACACAAGCATGCACCACATAAACGCAGGCAAGGAAGGAAATAAGGAACTTGGATCACGGAGAAGCTCCTTTTGTTTTAAAATTGTCAACCTGAGCTGGTCTTGAGGATCAGAGCAGTGCTGGCTTTGTGACTGTGGAGGGTTTACCCGGCTCACCTCTGGAAGTGGGATAGAAAAACCATTTGGGAGCATCCTGGAATCCTGCAGAATACGCCTGGAGTATCAAATAAAAGAAAAAGTTTAAAAATAACCATGCCGAGAATTGTGGGGAATTCATTTCTGAAACCCTGGGCATTCACAGCTTGATTACAGACTCTGACTCTTCCCCTGCTTGGGGAGTAGCTCACTGCACTTTCCCAGCAAGCAGCTCTCAGACTGTCCTTCACAGTGACAGTGACACTTCCTACACAGCAACACTTAACTACTCAGTAAATAAGAACAAAATCCGTTTGGGTTAGGAAAATTTTCTTTAACCAATAAGATTCTCCAGATATTCAGATTACTCAATCTTAATCTTTTGAAATAGTCCCCCAGAGACCCATGCAAAATGTCTGTTTAGCAGAAGGCTTTTGTTGATGACATGAACCACTCAAACCATGGAGGTTTTCTTGCTTTAAATGACAGAGACCTTTGCTCTACTGTCTTTGATTCATCCCTAGTCACTCCATAGTTAGGAGCATAGTTGAGGTCAACAGAATAATTATGGTTAATCCCCAATAAAATGTAATCTTCCAGGAGAACTGCTCCTTAGTCATCAAGCCTTAGGAAATACTTGTCAGTGTCTTGAGAAGTTGCAATTGAGTCGCATGAGTCCATCACAGTTCTTGAGTTTTCAGCCTCATGGTCACTTCCCAAATGGCTCATTCTAGAAACCTAGAAATAGATCTTCAGATCATACATTTGAGATTCATCTGTTCAGTCTCTTACAAAGGAAATAAATTTCTTCCAAACCCCCAATTCTCTTTTATCAAGAATAACTATGTTTCCTCTTAAAGCAATTATCCCCAAATAGTAGATTTATACAGCCTCACAAATCACATATTTCCAGTCAAATAAATCACTTTGCATTTGGTTTCAACAAGATAAAAGATTTTTTAAAAGGTGCTGACTAAGAACATTGTGGAATCCATTTAAATATTTCATACTTTAATTAAAATATATAGACTTGCTTCATTTCCCAGAGAGCAGCAGCATGGTAATGAGCTCTGCACAATTCGGATATGTGCCTTCCTCAGGGTGGCATCCTAGTCTCTCCTTTCTCTAATCAGTAATCAGTACTTTTTGAAGTTTATGTGTACAGTATGTAATTGGATTTTCTTCTCTGGCGCTATTACATCGACTGGATACAGAGATTAAAGGTGTGTATATTTAGAAGCTAGAGAAGCATAAAGCATGTTTTTGCTGTTCTCCAGCAATGAGCCCTATACACTAATCAAGGTAGCAGGCTCCCAGGGATGCATTACAGCTTCTGCCTCTCAGAGAAAAGAGCAGTTCTTTAATCACACTTCACTGTCGGGAACAGAACCAGGGAGAGTCAGGAGCCAGGAAGCTTCTGCTTTAATCTCAGATAAAGCCAGTTCTTTATGGTTCCCAAGCCTGAAGCCTCAGATTAATGATAGTACCGTAAATTGTATTTCATCATGATATTGTCATTTCATTCTTGCATTCTTAGGTTGATGGTTCTGGAAAAAGATTATTGTTTCTATTTTTAATAGAACTGTAATTTAAATGACAAATCTAGTCTCTATCTTAATAAGAACCCACCTGTTGGGTAGATACCCAGTATGATAGTTTGAATAGATGTCCCCCAAAAGAATTTATTATAATCGTGAATTTATTATAATTATAATTGTGTTTATTATAATTGTGAAGGCTGGAGAAGGTGTCACTTTGTCCTGGCCTCCTGGGGTCTGGCCCTGAGGCATTTATAAATTGGATGCAAAATTCTAGTGATACATATGCAAAAGAGTAGCCAGAACTTGAGTCTGGTAATCCTGCTGTTTTTGTGAGTTACAGTGTTACAGTTGCTTGCTGACTTTGGAGGTGCTGGGCCTCTGTCTCTCTGCTTGGATCTGTGAAAGGGGGCCAACCCTTTTCCTCACTTTTTGGAACTTCCCCTGAATCTGTTACTTCAATAAATACTTTCCTCCCCAAAATTGTGCCTGGTTTAAAGATTCATCCCAGCAGCGTGTGGCTGACTATGACACCCAGCTGTGCAGGCAGGGCAATTTGTTTGTGTGCTCTCTGATGAAGTCATAGCATTGGGTTACTATGGCTTTCGAGCACATTGGGAAGTTATGGGAGACTAGAGACCAAGACCAGGTTTCACAGACTCAGAGAATGTTATAACAATAAGACTGGCTGAAACCCCTTAGCCATTTATTACCAATTTCCTTGACATATAGATGGGGAAACTGGAGCCCATGAAGTAAAGAGAATGAACCAAATCTATCTAAGTGATGGATTAATGAAGAAAAAAAATGAAATCCAAAGTCTTCAGATCACTAAAACGGAGTTACTTCTGAAGAGACACAAAGTCAGATAATTGTGGCTTTACATACATTTTGAAGACTGTTCCTGAATGTTAATGTATGACTTTAAATTCAAAGAAGAAACCAGATGGTTTTTTTTAAAACTTTCTAATAGAAATATGTGTTTAAAGAAATCAAAGCAAGCATGTGGCTCTATTTCCTTAAGCAGTGGACATGAAGGAGCTGTTCTGCATCCTCCTGGTTTCTGTGGGTCAGGCTCCTTAGGCTACACTAGTCATAATGTGGTGTGAGCAGTTTCCACAATCCAGGAACATGAATTTCATAAACCCAATCTGAAAAGAGAAATGGTATGTCATGTAAAGTCTGAGAAAGACATTAAGTATGCCTAATCAGGAGCTACCTGTCCAATTAGAATGGTGGCTTCTGATCTATAAAATGAATTTTAAGTCACCGTTGCCTCTGTGCTTGCTCTGATGGTGGTGGTGGTGAATGTATTGGGCGTCATACTGTTTTCCTATGCAACTTTATTGTAATTTTGCTCACTTAGCCTTACAATAAGTATTTCTACTTGATAGTCGGAAATACTCCAAATTCTATGATTTTTCTACGACCTCACACAAAAATTTTGCAAAGCAGTCATATTCTTTTTGTCATGTATGATGACATTAAACATTGGAAGATGCAGGAATAACGGAAACCTTCTACTTCTTACTCCTTACTCCTTCACACCTGTACAGATAGAGCCTCCTTTTCTCTGCAAATTGCCTGAACACGACTTCTCTTTCCATCCCCTCTTGGTCCTCTTTCTCAAGAAGTTTGTGGGACCTTGAAATCCAACCCATGAGAATGGTGTGTTCTGACTTGTTTGGGGCCCATTTCATGGTTAAACCATGTGGGGTACTGAGGGAGAGAGAGAGTCACGGATCCCTGGTCCCCTGAGGTTGAGCCTTTCTCACTAGCCAGTAGGAGACAGGCTTCACGGGGAAAGGTGAATGCGCAGCTAGAGCCCCACATACACTCGCATCTGGGAGAAGTGTCCAAGCAGATCTCAAAACTTTATTTCAGCATCCAACCTTATATACAATCCAAGGCTGCATTGTATCACAAGGGGGCTCAGCAGGCAGGAACAGAACCACGGAAACTCAGCACACAGGAGTAAAAGCTATTAGCACTTACAAACAGAATTTAGGGTTGTCAGCCATCCCCCCTACCTCCTAGGGGGGCACAGGTGTGCTAGGATCAAAAGGCATAAGCTACCATACTCTGGGCTCTTATCCGGCTGCACATTACATTCTAAAACTTAGCTCACAGATATTTAGCCAGGCTGAGACCCAACAAAACCAATCTAGTTCTTTCTCTTGTTTCCCCAGGGCACTGTGTTCAAACACAACTGGCCTCTACTTCCAGTTTTGAAAGGTGGAAGCATATCGTGGCTTTTACCTGGGTTCTGCCTTTAAACACTTATTTCTGCCTAAATGGCTTTGAACAACCACTCAGAGCCTCAGTATTTCTAGCTGCACATGAATATGACACTACCTACCCCATAGGGTTATTTTCAAGTTACAAGAGACAGCACCTGGAAATACCTGGAAACAGTACATGAAATTTAGGAACATATCCACTAATATTATTGTTTTCATAATCCATGCTGGGTCACATCTCCTCAGGTCACAAGCCTTCCATCAACTGCTTCTCTTCCTGAAAAATAAGAACCAGAGAGTTATGCCTGACTTCACTGACCCAGCTGTCTGAACAGAAAATAGGGCCCAGAGACTCTTGTCTGCCTATTACAATAGAGCTCTGAATACCGATGAACACCTGATAGCCATTGAGACCTGAGTGAATGCTCAAGAAGGTGAGGCCTTACCACAGTCATACTGTGTAGGATCCATATGGAACCCCACAGAGAATGTCGGGATGAACAAGGGACCCACAGCCACAGCCATTAAATCAACACAGGATAAGCCAATGAGACAGAAACCAATGATTTTCGACACAAAGACCCCTAAGCTCACAACCTTAAAGCAACCTTAATACTCATCCACCA
>PVHP010028732.1:0-22886 GCA_004024765.1 Zapus hudsonius | reverse complement strand
CAATGGACCCAGCTATCCCTCTACTAGGCATCTACCCACAGGATGCCACATCTCGATGCAGAAAATTTTGTACAACTATATTTATAGCAGCTCAATTCATAATAGCCAAGAACTGGAATCAGCCCAAATGCCCATCTATGGAGGAATGGACAGCGAAACTGTGGTATATTTATACGATGGAACTCTACTCAGCTGAAAGAAAAAATGACACATCGAAATTTAGAAAAAAATTTCATTTTTAACTATGAAAGAAATATATTTATTTTAATTTTCTTTTTAGTCCATGATTTTATTATTGAAAATGTCACCACATAGCAAGTTTGTGAACAATTTTGATGTGTATATGAGGTATGCATGAATGTGAGTGTACATGTGGGCACACATGTAGAATATCAGTGCCCTTCTGGCTCTGGCTCTGTCTCTCTCTCTCTCTCTCTCTCTCTCTCTCTCTCTCTCTCTCTCTCTCTCTCTCTCTCTCTCTCTTTGTGTGTATGTACAGTTGGAGGCCATAAGTTCACAACAGACATCTTCCAACTTTCTCATTATTTTAATGAGGCAGATACTCCCACATATGCCTAAATATCTCCGATTCAAGTAGTCTTAAATATCCAGGTTGTCTGGAAATTAACTTTCTCCACTTCCTGCAAATAAGCTAGCATCATTAAAGGGGACTGCCACACCCACCCCACTTTATGTCTCATTCTGTTGATACCAACTTGGGTCCTCAAGCTTGCTCAGCAAGCATGCCACAAAGTGAGTTCCTCAGCCTGTAATGAGCATTTTTTAACAAGGCAAAGTCTGGAAAAGATTTCAGTAACAAAAAAGGATCATTTAAATATGTCTACTTACTTATTTACAATTAATCTGTTTTACTTGTGTTCTCCCTATATTTAATACAATTAAATTATGTATTGATATGTATATTTATGTTTTCAATTTTTTTACATTGTAGATTTGTTACATAAACCATTTTATAAATGAAGAATATTGCCCCAAATCTTTCTCATCATGAGCCAGAAACACACACACTCATTTAATTGTTAGAATTGGGCATGATTGCTGTACAAGTCTATGAGTTATACATTAGTCTTAGAAGATATAGAAGGTTAGGTTGAATTTAAATAGACAACAAAAATCATCACATACTGAACTTACTTGAAAAGCAGTATATTCCATTTGAATATTTTTCTGAATATATTAAATATTATGCCTGTATAATTATATTTCCTTTATTTGTGGCTTAAACAAATTTGTTTCACAGAATTATTTATTTTATAGGATATCCAGTAGTGTACATAGAAAAATAAAACATCCTGTCCAGAGGCATTACAGACACTTGTCTAGCACAGCCTTAATATGAGTTCATTGTGGGCCCACTGGGCTCTGTTCTATGTTAGCAAATACAAGACTGCTTTATTTCTAACAATCTTGTGGCTGTTTTTGGTAGTTGCTCTCAATAAATTACCAAAATAGCATAATTATAGAAGAATGGACTACTTTAAAAATAGACACCTCCAATTATAATCGAAGGAAAAGTGTTCGGTGAAGATGTAAATTATGCCAATTGCTTCTGTGAAATTGATGGGATGTATAGAGAGGAAGAAACTTCCATGAATGCACTGGGGTATTTTCCACAATTATAATCAGAAGCATTAAACGTGAGCTTATAATAAAAGGTAACATCCAATGAGCCAGTTGTCACTAATCACAGAGAAGCCTACAGATGTGCATTTAGTAAGTTCCATGGCAACACTCAGAGAGTCTGTCTCAAGAGACTCCAGCACCTTTCATGAAGACTCAGATACATCC
The DNA here is from genome assembly GCA_004024765.1 of Zapus hudsonius. Taxonomy (NCBI): domain Eukaryota; kingdom Metazoa; phylum Chordata; class Mammalia; order Rodentia; family Dipodidae; genus Zapus; species Zapus hudsonius. The sequence goes on along the minus strand of PVHP010028732.1, from coordinate 21,077 downwards.
CAGCACTTTCCAGCCCACAGCCTTGCCAGAACCACAGAAAGAAAGCCCATTACTGTACAATTTTCATGCATAGTCACATACAATAACCATGTGGAATTTATTTTAATAAAATATGAATGCACTTAGTAAAAATAATAAACATTCTTACCTTCAAACGTGCATTTGCTATTTCTTAGAAGAGCAATCATGTTCTAAATTGCAAAAGATTCCTAGAAATGGAAACTAGCTTTGCAAATCATATTGGTTGACCAGAAATGTTTCTAAAAACAGCATTTACATTTAAAGCTAATGATTAAATTTCAGAAAAAAAATCATAAATTGGTTTTTCTTTTGTGGTATCTGCTCATGTTTGATTTGATTCTTATCCTTTTGTGCCACTTTCTATATAATTTTAGAATGATTGCTATTTAATTATATATGAGTTCATGTCATAAATATATCTGATGTCACACTTGAGTTTTTTTCATTTTTTTACAATATTTTTTCTATTGTGCTCTGAGCAATATTTTTTTCAATAATGTATTTTCAACATTGCACAAGTAGAATAGGTTTCCCAGGATTATTATCTATGCCTTATAACAGCACATTGATAAAAAAAATATTTGTGTTACTATGAGAAATCAGAAGTTAAGTAGGTTACAATCATATTAGACTTTTGTAAATAGTTGCTTATTACACACATAAAATTGGAGAATGATAAACAATGATTCTTTATAATGTGATTTATAGTCTCAATTTTGTGTTAGAAAGGTGTTTTATAGATATGATTCTGGATTTGCCTGTCATGTGCTCTGACCCATTCTAGAAAAAAAATCTCCTTCATTTGGGGATATAATGCAATGAAACCTGTCCTCATCTATATGAGTTTCTCTTGAGTAGAAATGTGAGTGCTGCTTTCCCCAATGTGGTAGTCAGCCATATGTTGCTGGGTCTAACCTGCAAAGTAGGCACAGTCATGGGAGGAAGGGATTTATTGAAGTTACAAAACCAGGGGAAGTTCCATAATGGTAAAAGAGGCTGGCCCCCTTTCACAGGTCAAAACCTAGAGAAAGAAGTCACACACAGACACACACATCAGCAAAACAGACTGATGTGGGTGGCTGAGAGATGGAGTGTGGAAAGAAGCAAAGATTTCCTTCCCTTTGCACTTCCTTCTTTACATTTTGCCCCCTAGTGAGAGGTTGTGGGGGTCATTCTGGAGGAAGGGCTCACTCTGGAGGAGGGACCTTCTACTTTAGTTAATCCTTCCTGCATACAACCTCAGAGACCCACCAAGGTTACTATGGATTATTAAACAGTTCAAATTAACAAGAAAATTTAACCATCATAGCCAAGAAACCCTTTATTTAGGCTGATGCTGTTCCCTGGGTACCAGCTTCCCTTCCCAAGTGTCTCTATCACATTTTATCTTCTGTGCTGGCCTGCATCTACTTTCTCCTTCCTTCCATTGGTCATCTTTCATTCAAGTCTATTTTTCCTATGTATCCCTTTGGAATATCATAAATAACTTACCTATGTATCATACACATTTTTTTTTTACTCACTGTTTCTTTTTTTTTTTTCTGGAAGGGATTTTTCTTTTCCATTTAGATGAAACATATTTCAAAATGCTTAGATTAAAAGTCTGGACCCTAATAAACACTGACTAATTGATCTTGATCAATGGATGAAACAGTATAATCTTATATGAGTAAGAGAAAATTCCACATTTAGGTATAGATGCTTACATTGATTGGTATTCACTTTGTAAAGTTTTTTTTTTTATCATATACAGTTTGTTTCTAAGATTCCAGGCAAGATTCATGGTAAAAAAGAATTTAGTCATTTTTTACTTACCAGTACTATTTAATTCGGAACCAAAATTAAACACACACACACACACACACACCACAAACACACATTCTAGGATATTTGTTCTTTTGTCTTTATTTACTTTTTTGATTTTTCTCTATGTATTCGGCCTCATTAACGTAAATAAGTGCTGTCAGCTAAGCGATCCCATGGTGTCTGCATCTGGTCTCAGAGTTGCCCACGTATCCTCTGTAATAAAAAAAAAAAAAAAACCTCATTTTAACACACACCTACTTTTATGGATCTTTATTTATATATTTTTGCTTTTAGGCTGCTTTCATCCTTTACCGCGTTGCTTCTTCAAGTGAGCAATTTATGGCAGAGTTTTAAACTCTACTGTCCATTATAAACAGCAGGTTTCAACAACTCCGTCATCATTATGTGTGTAATGAGCAAATGGCTGAGCGATCCACAGCCTAGTAGAGACAACCCGTTGGGTTTAACTCTGACAGCCAGCTTGCTGTTGCTGTAATTAATAATGAAATGTTACATCTCCAGCTTTTTATGTGGAGACAGGCCAAGTGACAGGGATTATGGAGAGAAATAAATTTACACTGTAACTATATAAAGCATCCATGGCTCTAGGAGCTCAATACATAGGAAATTACTGAAAGTTGACAGTTGGACAAGTATTTAGGAGAATATTTAAAGCACTGGGCTAAGGAATCAGTAGAGGGTGAGAAAGAAGGAGAGAAAAGACATGTTCTTTTATCCACTCTGTCCTTTCCCGCTGCTTCATTTCTTTCTATCCAGCTGCTTATTAAAAGATCAAAGATGTAACTTGTCTCCCAGAGCTCTTCCGTTTCAGTCTTTGTCACAATCTACTCACTTTCCTGCTGTGCCTGAGTTCCTATTGCCCCAGCCCCATCCTCGGCTCTTCTGGTAGAACTCCCAACCACACGTCACTCTGATCCTTGAGAACAGTGCATCACAAAAAGGAATTTTGTGAGGTTCTCTTAAGGAGTCCTGCCCAGTAAAATTGTCAGTGACTATTAATTAGTAATGTTTACCAAAAGCCAACATCTCACAAGTCAAGTATAATTCTATTTTCAGTATTTTTCTTTTTCCAAAGCATTGCATCTGGACATTTCTCTGCCTTTCAGAAGTTAGAGCTCATATTCTTCATCTTTCCACTCTGGAATCTGAAGGTGTTACATCATGAGAGCCATGTGAGCTTGGTGGAGCAGTAAAAGATAAATGTATGCAGAGAGGGAGAGATAGAGAGGGGAGAGGAATGGAGAGAGAGAGAGAGAGAGAGAGCGAGAGAGAGAGAGAGAGAGAGAGAGATGCAGCAGAAGTCAAAGACCTTGGCCATATCAAGTCTAGAACAATCCTCATAATTGTGTACCTGTTCTTTTTTTTTTTTTTTACTTCACACCTGAAAATTGTCACATTATTCACATGATTTTTTTTATATCAACAGCTTTTAAATTTGGCCAAATATTCCACTCAGGGAGGGGAGCCCTTGACTGAAACTGGGGATTCAGGGCGATATGCACCAGATCAGATACTCTTAGGATCACAAGAGAAGATGCACTATTCACATGAATTTTAAACAAGACACTTTCTGTCATAATCAGCCACACACTGCTGGGATGAATCTCTAAACCAGGCACAGTTTTGGGGAGGAAAATATTTATTGAAAATAATAGATCCAGGGGAAGTTCCAGAAACTGAAGGAAAAGGCTGGCTCCCTTTTACAGAAGCAAGCAGAGCGAAAAACCCACCACCAGCACCTCAAGCAAACAAGCACACAAGGTCTCAACTAAACATTGTAATTTTAAATTACATTAAATTGTAAATTTAGAGTCAACTTTTAAAATGAAATAAGTATATTCTCTAAGAATGTTTAGTTCTAGAATGAAATGAACAATAAAGCAATAATTAGAACATGGTTGATCACAAACAATATCTCCATGCTAAACATGGAGCATGCCAAGGTGATGTCATGCTTTCTTGAAACTTGGTTCAAGTAGAAACAGGAAGGCAGAATGGACCAAAAGCCAATAGAAAATCTATCACTCATCTACCTATCATTTATCTAACTATCATCTATCTACCCCCCTATATCTATCAACCCCCAAATTTCTGGGCTGGGATGATGGATGAGAGGGTAAATTACTTGAAGCCAATCCCTAACTATTCACGATCATATCTCTAGAAGCCACACGAAGCCATGGCATAGTGAAGCAGCCTGTAATCCTTGCACATACCTATGGTGCAAAGAAGGCAGGAAAGGAAAACCCAAAACTTCACAAGCTAGCAAGCTTTGTATGCACATCAGTGAACACAAAGACCCTCCATCAAAGCAAACTGGAAGGTGAGTATCAACAATATCAACAATTGACATTGTCTTCTGAGCACACACTGAGGCTTGAGCACATTTACATTCATACTTACACACACAACAGAGAGAGAGAGAGGAAAAAGTGTTTGAAGGTAATGTACACTACTTCTGTGGTGACATTATATATATATATATATATAATGTTTTGTTTTGTTTTTCTAGGGTTTCTACAAATAACAGTTTCAGCTGTCTTATTTATAGCATCATGTGTCTGGATACTTCCCATCATGGATTAAGCACACAGAGAAAACATACTGTCTTTAAAGCAAAGCCTTTTCTCTTGAAAGGGTAGGAAATTGGCAAAGGGTCTCATTTTGCTGTCTTTATGTTGGGCCAGATTAAGTTTTTAGGCAGAACTTGACCTACCACCTATTTCTTTAATGGGAAAGGGATTCATAAATAAATGTGTCTGGCCTGAGGATAGAAAGTCTGAGGCGGTATCATTCAGTTTCATGTTAGAGAAGAAAACACACTCATTCTGCAGAGAAGTTTTTTTTTTTTTTTTTTTTTTTTTTTTTTTTTTTTTTTTTTTTTTTTTTTTTTTTTTTTTTTTTTTTTTTTTTTTTTTTTTTTTTTTTTTTTAATCAATGGGGTGATTTTCCCACTAAGCATAGATACAAATTGGAGTGGAAGGAGCCAGGCTGAAGTTCTCTTTGTCATTAAAAAAAAAGTTAAACTTGAGTATCAAGAGTGGAGATACTTATTTGCTCAGGAAATGAAATTTTCCATTATTCTCTTCTGCAGTTTGAATGCCCGTGTTTTTGAAGCTGGATCCCCATATAGGAATATTAGGAGATGGAATTTAAAGAGAAGTACATAATGGCAAGACATCAGCCTATTGATTTTGAAGTGGGTATTGGCACGTCAGCCTTCTCTTTCCCTTTCTTAACATTCGGGTCATAAGGTCATGCCACAAATTGCTGAAACAAATTCCATCGCCATCCTTCACTGGTACAGAAGTTCAAGAACAATGATCTAGCCGGTCTGGACACAAAATCCTCCAAAATTGTGAGATAAAACAAACTTTATTAGGTTATGATAGATAGTATTTGATAAAACATAATTAACACATTGTTCAAAAAAATCTATGCTTGCGATGGTTAAGTTTTGTTGTCAACTTGATATTTTAATTATCTTGGGTGGGTCTCTGAGGATTTTCACAGGAAGGCAGCCCTCTCAGTAGGGGGGCAGGATGTAAGGAAGCTCAAGGAAGCTAGAAATTAACATCCCTTCCTGGGAGGGTAGTGCAGGAAGGAAATTCCAGAGATTCAGAAAGCCAATAAATCTGGGATAGGGTTGCAAAACCTCTATCCTAAGGCTGTATAAAGGAGAAAAAGATTTCTCTTCCTATTCCTCTCCCTGTTTTGATTGTGTGTATGTGGTATTGGTGATGCGTTTTTCTCTCTCTGCTTGGACCTGTGGAAGGTGCCCACCCTCTTTTGCTGTTACAGAATGTCCCTAGGATGTGTAGCTTCAATAAATACTTTCCTCCCACAAACTGTTCCTGGTTTGGTAATTCATTCTGGCAGTGTGTGGCTGACCATATCAATGCTCATGTTTAAACACATGCATGGGGAAGATAGATTGCTGGTAATATTCAGTATCCTCTATCCTGTCCCAGAAACTATTGACTGATGGTGCATTACAACTAGAGTCAGGAAGACATGATCAACGGTCTGTAGCATGTACATTGCAGAAGCATTAGGTAGGCTATATAATAATCACTGATAAAGACAATTACCTAAGTTCCATATGCATATTTTCTCAATTTTCTGAGAAATATTGATTCTTTTTTTCAGAAAACATATCAAATTTCTCCTTTTAAACATATCTGGGAAGTACCTTTAGCCACTGGGTTTTAAACATATCTACATAGAATACTGTATAGGAATGCTGCAGAAATTTGATTCATGTTAACCACAAACTATGGGGAAAAAACTAAATGTGTATCACTAGTTGAAGGAAAAAATTGGATAAAGTGAATGAATATTATTTATAAAATGAAATCTATTCAGCCACAACAAGAAACTTGTCATCAAAGCACTCAAGGGCCAGATGAATTTTAAAATTATTGTACTCAGATACTGATGCCCTCCTCTTAGAAAAGTTAGATTTATCTTTTTATGTGGATAAAATGTAGGGAAGATAAAAAATATAATTGACATTACCTGTGGATGAGATGATAAAAACAAGACAGGATTATTTTGGATGATGAAAATAGTCACCAACTTAATTGTGAAGATGATTAGCAGAGTGCATGCACTGACCAAAATCCATCAAAGTGTATAGTTAATTATAAATTTTTCTATATATAGGTTGTATATATTAAATTGATGTTGCCTCTTATTTTATATAATTAATATGTTAAAAAGAATAACCATTCATAATTTTAGGATCCCATTGTATATTTTTTTCTATACATTTATTAAAATAAGAGTTGATAGTCATGGCTTTTATTCACACAACTCACTCATGTTGTTGTCTTGTGAATCCCGTCATCATTCTTAGTGAACTTTAGAGAAAATGTCACTAAGGGTCAATGCATGCAATGACTCAACTTTCTCAGGATCATTTGTCTATGTTTCTATAGTTTTCTACACTTAACACCTCTGTCCACCTCTGCATTTCACATTTGTTTTCTGACGTGGTTTTGTTTGGCTTCAATCATGGATTCTATAAGAGATATTTCTGTTTACTCAGGTCCTTTAATTACTTGAGGAATACTTTTTTATGAATATGTATTATGATTTTTGTCTTGAATTCGGGTCCAATAGGTAACATGTGATACTATGGTTTCTGCCATTTATCTTTACCTTCCATCCTTTCTTCAGCAAATGAAATTTTGAATGTAACACTTAAACATTACCATATGCTCCCACACCTCGACTCTTTGATCTACTAGGCAGCATGGTTTTAGGAAGGCCTTCAGATAATTCTTTGGATGTATTTCTCATGGCCACTGTCTCATATCTCTGCAACTCTTCTGACAGTTTTGAATTATTAGGTATTGAAATCATGCCATTCTCTTTTCTTTGCATCTTTGCATCATATGCTGCATAGTGATAATGCCACTAGATACTACATAACAGAAAATTCAATTTGAATCACACAAAAATAATCAGTATTTTCTGAGAACCAAAAACGGGTACAATCATGCACTTTGGCAGGTATTAGGATTTAGGCGGAGAAGAGCATGTCTATCAGCCTTGTGTTAACACTCAAAGACTTCATTTTTACATCAGCCTTTCCTTTTGTGAATTTTATTTCCGACAGTTCCCTTTCAAACATCTTTTTGAAATAAAATCACTGAGATAATTTTGCCCAGAGCTTGCCCAAATGTCTACTTCTGTTTTTTTTTCTCACTCGCTAGAATAATGATATTATCCATAAGTGGAAAAACTGTGCCCTTTTTGGAGTGCCTGACATAGACCAGACTCACTGCCTACCAGGTTGAGCATTTATGAACTGGACATGATGATAGTCATAGAAGCTGGATTTTTTTTTAATGTTGTTTTGTGTTGGTTTTTGAGGTAGGGTTTCACTCTCTCCAAGGCTGACCTGACATTCATAACTGGAGTCCTAGGCTGGCCTCAAACTTATAACAAGCCTCCCTTTGCCTCCCCAATGCTCTCACTTTAAAGCATTCTTCATCTTTACAAAGGGAAGGCTTTAGTTTCAACTCTATGTCTCTTGTCATTTAACACCTTATATTCTAGGCATTTATTTATAAAATTCTGTTTTCATAAGAAAACGGCTTGGAGATAAAACTGTACATCCTTCGTAATAAATAGGTCTTCTCTTGAAAGGAAAAGATGCACAGGAAAGGTTTGGAGAATGAACCTTCTTACTGTGTTTAAAAATGGTTTGACTTCACAATCAGATGCATGAGTGTAGGAATTTCTTAGAAAACTATTGGTAAGTCTAGATTAAATACCAGCTAATGAGATTTGCCTCCAATGTTGAGATTCACATGTTGCCAGCAAGGAACTAGGTTTTTCCTAATGCTTGTCTTGAATGCCACCTAATTTGGGGAAGAAAACATTTTGGAAATACTCCGAAAGGAGCCCTCACTAACAGAAACTGTTAAATGCAACATCTGTGAGGGAGAGATGAGAGGAGGAATGCAAGCTATTAATGCAATAAATGATTTCAGTCATCAAAAAAAAATGGTTTGACTCATCAAATCACATGTGGAAATTTAATCACTGGGGCATGATACTAAAAATGCAAATAGCAGGGCATGGTGGTGCACACCTTTAATCCCAGCACTTGGGAGGCGGAGATGGAGGATCTCTGTGAGTTCAAGGCCACCCTGAGACTACATAGTGAATTCCAGGTCAGCCTGGACTAGATTGATACCCTACCTCGAAAAAAAAAAAAAGTTTGAGAGTTTCCACTAAAATTGCAAATAGTCAGAGTATGGTGTTTATAAGTGGGGTCTCAGGGAGATCATCTGAGTACACTTGAGATTTTTACATCATACTGGTGGATTTATAAAAGAAGTGAGACCAGGCAACAGGCAGAGGCAGCAGGCAGGTAGGAACTTTTCCCCAGGTTCTCCTCATGTGAGGTTTTTTCTTTCTTTGTTTCTTTGTTTGTTTGTTTGTTTCTTCTTTCTTTTTTTTTCTTTCTTCTTTCTTTTTGGTGTGTGTGTGTGTGTGTGTGTGTGTGTGTGTGTGTGTGTTGCTTTGGGATTTGGATACTAAGGAAGATATCACAGATGCATGTTCATGACGATTGGCTCCAGAAATATACGCAAATCAAATTTCTTTTCTCAGTTAAGCTCTTAGCCTCATGTATTTCATTCCAGTAAGAAAGGAGAACTCTAGATGCCTTAAGACAGTTTCACTAGGAATTGAAGTTCAATAAAAAGAATCTGGAGATGCTACCCCAAACGCCAACCCTCCTTGGCATGGATGGAACTCAGGAATGGTTCTTGTGTCTGGTCCAGATTCTTCTGCAACCACCGCAGAGCCTCCTGCTGCCCACAGTCTGGCATGCTACCTAGACCTGCAGCCTTCCCTACCTAGGTGGGCTGGCCAGGAGCCCGCCCCTCTGAGTCCACAAACTAATCAGGTCTTCCCTTTACATACCTGAATCTGCAGGAAAAAAAATGCATTCCAGTCACTGAAAATGTAGTTCTCTGTGTCTCTGCCTGCATGCCCCGCATCTCTGCTTGGATACACATGGGTCTGGTGTGTGGGTGAGGGAAGACAGAATACTGCTTCTTGTTTGGGTTAGTTCTGTTTGCTCTGCTTTATAATTTGGGGTAACTTCTCACTTTAATGACATGCATGATTTTCCTCAGGTGGGTGTCTTTTCTAACTCAACCTGCTACCTGTGTAATTTCTCTAACCTCAGGGTAACCATGAGTCTAAGTCTCTACTACTCATTTCTCCTCTAAATTTCTTTTTTTTTTTTTTGAAAAAAATAATTTATTTATTTATTTGAGACAGAAAGAGGCAGACCAAAAGAGTGAGTGAGAGAGAGAGAGTAAGTATGGGCATGCCAGGGCCTCCAGCCACTGCAAATAAAGTCCAGACTCATGCGCCACTTTGAACATCTTTATGTGGGTACTGGGGAAATCAAACCCAGGCCGTCAGGCTTTGCAAACAAGCAAGCACCTTTAACTACAGAGTCTCTAAATTTCTTGGATACTGCTTTGATATTTTCTCTCCACTATTCTTCCTTATGCCACCACCATTTCCCCCTTAACTTTCTTCCATGTGGAAGCTCAGGATGGATCCTAAGGGTCTTCCTTCTCAATCTCCCTACAGAAGCCCCTAGAGTCTGTCTTCATGTTTTTATGGCTGTTATTTCTCATGTGCGAACCTAGCTGAGTATGTTCTTTTTCACATAAGTGCGTGTTTCCCACTTGCCATATGCTTATGACTATCTAGCTTCTTTCTAAATCACAATTCCCTTTAAATAAACCCTACAATCTATGATTTCTCCATAAATTAATTTAATAATTCATAGTTTATTCTTTTTCCTTTGTTTATTTTCTTTGTTTATTCTTTTTCCTTGTGGGACCCCTCCTGGACCCTAAAATCCTGCATCAGTACCAGAAGCTGGAGTAAACTTGAAAATTTTACTTTAAAAATGGTCAAAAATACCAAAAGACTTCCTTGCTCAAAAATATTTTGTAATGGTGAATGCTTATGTCTCTAATAAATTTTAAAGACTAGTTCCAAGATTATTAGGGAAAATCATTCATGGTGTATCTTATAGGAAATCATAGAGAGTATCTTATAAGAATAAGTATAGCTAAAATGGAAATTTAAAAAAATACAAAAATGCAAATACCATTTTTCCATTTCTTTTTCATTATAATATTAAATTTATGTTTTGTTAGATATTATCTATAAGAATGCATATATACAGAGAGAATATATTTTAAAATTATTGCCAATTTTGTCTCTTTTTCTCCTATGTGTTATAAAGGACATTTTAAGGTATATGGAATAATATCAATATCTAACACAAATTATTTTATGTCTTATGGTAAGTTTATCTAAACTGACATGAGTTAAGCTCTTAAAATGGCATGTTCTTTGGATGACAATGAGAAAGGTCCTTTCATTATGTAAAATTCTAGTCTACAAAGTAAGTGCTCTCTCTATATTATGGAGTTTTATCATGTACCCTCAGCATTTATTATTCCTATTAACTTCAAGTTCAACCTCCACCTTGCCCTTTTCCTCTTCTAATTGGCAGTAGGCAAATGATTTCTGGTCCAGATCAGGAGCTCATCTGCACATCTAACCTTGAACATCAATCCAACAACAGAGTAACTCCCATTAGCATCAAGCTCGTGACTAATAAATGCAAAGGGTCCACGAAGAACAATAATGCCCTTTGGCTCCCACTCCAGTTTCTGTCACCTCAGAAACTAAGTGTAATGAACACTGGGTCACAAGACTAGCTTTCATAAATGTCCCTGTTGGGACGAAATATTAAGCATCTAAACTGGTAATGTCAGGTTATTATATGAGATGTCTTTCAAAGAAGAAAATGCCATCGAATACCTGTCACTACAAATAAACACCAGATACATAGTGCTTGTAGTGTATATTTTGTTCATAATCTCATTGAAAGCTAGAAATGTTCCCTTTACAACTCAGAGGACTCTAAAAACACTAAAGAAATACATAACACCAACTCCACAAAACCATTCTGCTATTTCTCAGATTTGTTTGATTAATGATAGGCTCTGAAACAGTAAAAAAAAAAAAAAGATATTAGTAATTTTAGAGTACTGTGGAAAAGACATGGATATGACTTAACTTCATGGCCCTGAGAAGAAGAATGAGATTTTGATTAAGACCATTTGATATAAAATGAAAAAACTCACTTGGGTTTGTGTATTTCAAAGTAATTTCCTTGGAATATTCTTTCCCATTTTATACTTTTCTTCAATTCTCCACTTTCTTCTATTTTTAGCATCTACTTGTAGCAGATTTTTTTAATGTAGGTTTACATGAAATCACAGAATGTAGTTGCTTTGGGTATGAGCCTGAATCCTTTCTCCCAGGTAGATACTTTATTTGCCTCTATAATATGGACAGAGGTTCTCTGCTAATGCAAGCCCTTTGATTCATTGTCCATTTGATGAACTTGACCTTTCCCATGGCACGTTTTCAACAATGGGATGGATCAACGCGGAAGAAACATTAGGAAGACTATCTAACAGCTTTGTAATGTGACACTGGGGACCATGAATGCAAACGGTCATTGTGGAAGGATCCTGACATTTTCACATTGGAGGTTTCATAGCCTGGAACCAATCTTCAGTGTGCTGTCACTTTTGCAAGTTTCTGGCATGAAGTGAATTTGACGCTGAAAAGCTCTGTGGCAACTTCCACTCAGAGAGCGTTTGCCCATTTGCGAATTGGATGCATTGATGCATTCTGAAAGTGAATCACACATATGCATTAAAATAGCAATCAGTATAACAGCTGTCAGTAAAATAATTTTAATAACAGCAGTTTTGTTATTTTATTAAAAATGTACACAAGCTGTTTCATGTGTAAGACATTGTCATTATACTGCCAAAAATGTCATTGCTTTGCTAGATAGATATGAAGGCCTTTTATAATATCTACCCATTTTCCAATTCTATTATTTTTTAAAAAATAAAATTGTCATACAAATAGTTTTAATACCTAAGAGCAGAAACTGAGGTCTCTTCAGAACAGAAGGGTGACTTCAAGAACTGATGGTTTCAGGCTGAGTAGAATATAATCTACAGTTCTTATGACATAAATGACTGGATGCATTTTCCTAAGAGTTTCATTTATTAACAAGGGACAGCTTGGAATTTTATATTATGAAGTCCATCGTTTAATATAGATCGATAAATAGGGATATTCATTCGCTCAGGCCTAAACTTCCTCATAGTTTTACAATGGTTATGTTTCACAGAAAAAAAGTATATGCAACAAATTGATTGTCGTAAAACACTCTCTACCATTGTTTTCTCAAAAGAATTATGAAATATGCAATAGATATTTTATTCACAATGAATAAAAATAGAAATAGAGAGAAATCAAGTTTTTAATCTGAAATTTCAAGATGTAACAACCAGACCAAAAATACCTACTGAATAAAATAGTGACAGATTCAATGTGGGGTTCCAATGACAATACTGGGTTACTTTATCAGCAATAACAAGAACATTTGAGAAGCCCACTGAGTATCAGTTCTTCATCTGACAATGGACATAGATCATATATATATATGGTGTTGCTGTTACTTTTTCATTGTTGGGACAGTCATCTGACTAGAAGCATTTATGGAAGAAATGTTTTTAGTTCAGGCTTATAGAATAAAGGGGAAGTCCCATTATGTTGGAAGACTCTTATCCCCTTCCATAGATCCCTTGCAGACAGAGAGCAGCCAGCACCTGTAAACACAAACCAATCAGAACTCAGAGTGGCTCTGAGTACACCGTGAAGGGCTGGACTGAAGATTCTCCAGCAGTGGCATGGCTCCCTGCACAGGAATCTGTCTGCAGGGGACTTAGTGAGGAACTTTGGTCTTTAGGAAAAATGACCGAGTCTATGGGGCCATCCATCTGGCCAACACACATGATGCTTTGGGAAAGACTGGGGATGGTAAATGGAGCTCCTTTCCTCCGTTGTGGGTATGTAGGAGGCTCGGACTCAAGACAGAAATGGTGCTGAGTGTTCTTTGCCAGAGAGTGACTCCAATATAAAGGAATGATAAGAGTTTGAAAATTGCCCTGGATCAATATAACTGAGGATGCATATGGAAGGAAGTACGTCTCTCTAACCTGTTTAGGTGTATAAGGATTGTGTGCCAATTAAAGACAACAAGAAGGAACAATTATTTTTAAATGCAGTTGAATATATTTAAAATTAGTTTTTTTTCCTCACAGAAGTATAAGTGAAAGCAACATACAGCTTTCTGCCTCACTGACAAATCAAAATTGGATTAAAAATAGCTTAATTATATTCAACCCAGATTTTCAAAATATTATTTTAAAAAACACCACTCACCTTGAAGCATGATGAGTTTAAGCTCATACCAGAAGAGTCACTGTTTTAATTAGATTCATTTTCTGTTTTCTCTTTGCTTATTTTTATACTTGGAGAGAAAAATATAACTGAAAAAAAACACAACAGTAAAATTGAAACCAGTGCATATTCTAATAACTCTGATATCTGAATGCGGTGCGGCACAGAAATGTCAGGTACATTTGCTGAATTTGCTGATAATGACAACCTACAGCGAGCGGTCCAGATGAAAACAGAACAGAATGCCCCATGAAGTCATAGATCCCAACTACAATAAAATTCCTGTGAAGACCGCACTGAAGGGAAGATGAGTTAGCTGAGAATGGAATTCTACATTAACTGAAAAATAGCCAATTATGTAAATGAAAACAAGGAAACTAAAATGACAATAAAAACAAGAAAATGTCATATTGTACAAAGAAGTAGAAACAAAAGTGTACTTCTGGGAAAGAAATGACAGGACTCACTAGAAAATTGAGGCATGTTCAGTTTTATATGCATGAAAATGTATTAAAAGTTGAAATCCATGAAAAAAGATGATAAAATGAAGGAAAATAGAAAGGTATGCAGAGATGTCAGGAAGCAACATGAATATGAAACTACTTTAGAGCTTAAAGTAATATTAACCTTGTAAATATCAAAGCAACTACCTAATAGTTACTGTTACTACACTGCCTTTTACTCTAAGTGAAAATAGGGTTGAAGAACTATCTACCACTTATCACCTGGGTATCTTTGCCCAGACTTTCAAGACAACATAAATTGACATGTTCTTAGTCTTCAAAACAGGATGACATAGACATAGTGTTGTTTTCAATGAGGGTGAACTAAGTTAGTTCATGAAAACTACTTTAGCATAAAGAAGAAAATGAAAGCAGTGTCCTATTTTCAAAGTCTCAATATAAAGATAAATCAATTATATGTTTAAAAAATTTTGAATTCCCTAGATCTCTCAAGTAGATTTTTTTGTCTTTCATATCCATCTGTGATCCTGCCTGAGGAATTGTAAACACTAATCCTTGGTTGTGTCCTGGTTAGAACTTGAATAGTTCTCCACAAAATGAGAAGCAATAGAACGGAATCCATGTATGCTGTGTTCCTCTATGGTGGCTACTAAAGTCAGCTATCAGAGACATGTACCCTTCCTTGGTCTTTGAGGGTACTAAAGCAAACTTCCAATAACCTAGATATTTTAAACACTAAACACAAATATCTCAAAGTTCCAGGGCTGAGAAGTCCATACTCAAAACCCTGGAGGATATGGCTTCTCTTGAGGTCCCACTTTGCTGTTGATAGGCAGACATCCTCAAAGACATGAGAAGGGGCCAGGAGTGATGGCTCAGCATGAAAAGTCTTAGCTTGCAAGGTCTGATTCCTTGAAATGAGCAACCATTTCTTTTTTCTTGTTGAACTGTAACAGAAAAAAAATGTCTTCTATATTGTGAGCCTTCCAGCTTTTAAGTCTGAACTTAACCCACTAGCTTTTCTGATTCTCAAACTTTGAATAAGTTTGGAATGACACCATTAGCCCTCTGGGTCTCTAGCTTGCCAATGCACCCAGAAGACCATGAGAGTTTTTTGCCTGGGTCATCACACAGGCCTCGTTATTTTTCTTGTCTCAAATGCAGGAAAATCTCTGGAGAACATTATCTATTGAAACCCCTTTTAATCAATGAAGGAATCCAAAGTAAATTCAACCCATACGTAAAATCATACCAATTACCTTTCATAAATTATTTCAAAGAAGTTTATTGTTGATTTTATCAGCATTATTTTGCTATGCACTAACTTATTCATATTTTCATATATTAATAAAACAATTATTCATTATTTCCAATTACTTAAAAGTACCTGAAAATATTTTTGTATTTTTCATAAGAATATGTCAACATAGCACTTTATTTTAAAAATTTTTCTCCTGCTATTTTTTTTATTATAAACTTGAGTAAACAATTATTTTCATAACCTTCATAACCTCAAGCCAATTTTGCTCATGTGTAGTTTAAGGTGTGACACATACAGTTGGTGTTTTATTTATGCAACAATTTTACAAGTTACTGTATTTATGGCGAATTTAAAATTTAAAAATATGTACACAGATGTATTTGCACCCTGTCATAGTATTTTTTGCATTGTGAATTCAGTAGTCCAAACAGATATTAACTTTGTATTTACATGGTCCCACACTGCTATGAGGATGGTCCTCAATGAAAAGACAACCTCTGAGAATTTTGATCCAAAAGAAAACATTTGCAATGGGAGTTTCAGCCACCCCAAAAAAAACAATTGTTCAGTCTATTTAGTTATGAAGCAAATAAACTGCCTTGAGATCTCCCTCCATTTTGATTTCCTAGGGGTGCAAAAATAGTCAATGAAAGGTAATATTGCAAACTTGTTATACATGCTCTGCTCTCGGAACACCAACCTTTATCCTTATGGAATGAAGCCTTCTTGTTCAAATGCAAATTGTCTCCCCTTGAATGGAATTTTTATTAGCTCCCTTTATTTTGAGAAGAATATGTTTAACAATGAAAGTCTATAATCTCCATACAACCTGAGGACACACTGATAGGAATTCCAAGTTATAGCCATTTTCAAATTAGATATATATCACATTTCCATTTTTTCCCTATGCATAATGACTTTACTGTGCAAGAGTGAATAAAAAAGATAATCAAGGTGTAGATAACTCACAGACCTTGCCAGGGCATTTGCTTGAAGAAGCCATAAAGTACTGTGACAAGAACTTGTAATTTATATATTGAAATGTCAACTCTTACCTTTCAATGTCTCTGAAAAAATACAAGCTTTAGCAGTGTCCAATTTTATATTGTTACTTAACTGTATTGGGTCGAACGAAAGCCAACAGAAATTTAGTGTTCACATCTGGATAGCAAGGAGGGAGATCTACCCTGAGCAGGGCTCACTATGACCCCTTGCACGTGATCATTATCATCTCACTGCTAATGATCTTGACTGGAAGCCATGAGATGCCCACAGGATGATTTCAAAAGGTAGAAATGATTACTATTCCTTCCTTCTCAAATGTTTCTTTCTTTACCATTTTTATTGTCGGCACACCGGAATATAAGCTGTTATGATATTCTACCACTCAAATTTGCCCTAGATTTTTCCGTAGTATGGGGAGATATGAATCAGGATGTACCAAAGTTTTATTCTTGAATATTCTTTAATGGTCCATATTTAAAGGCTGGTTTCCCAGCATGTGAATATAAGTAGTTGGTGGTACCCTTAAGAGGTGATATCTTTGGGGCTAGGGAAATGACTGAGTGGATAAAAACGTAAGAGGTAAACCAAGGGTAGGATTGCTTATTATGCCATCTTCCAGACATGAAATGCCCTTGATATTCATGACTTCAGAGTGGCTGACACTACCAATACAAGACTCGCAGGACAGAAGGAAAGCCAATGACGATATCAAAATAGAAGGGAGGCTCTGGGAAACAATGGATTCAGTGGAGGAAAGTTTGGGAGGATTAGGGTGGGAGGAATTATTGTGTTTTATTGTCTATATTTAAGGAAGTTGTCAATAAAATCTTTAAAAAATGAATGCTTGTTGCTTCAATATGAGCACTTCTCTTGCAGGAGGACATGCCAGATTCACATGAATAGCTGGCTGTGTCTTTGCATATGTGTAACCCATCCTCGGGGAGGACTGACCAGACTAGAGAATACCTGAGTGCCCAGCAGCCCTGGGTTGAGAGGGAGACCCTGTCTCAAGGAAAGCAGTATGTGGCTTAGCAATAAGGAACATTCTGGCTTATGCATTCACACACATGGGATACATGCATCGGCATATTACACACCACACACACTGTGCCCACACACATATTATATACATCCGCATCCACATAGAAATATGTGTGAATGAACTATGGGGAAGAACTGTGAAATACTTCATATAGACCTTATACATAACTTATCTCAGAATATTTCCTTGAGATGCTTTAATCTGTTGAACTCTTGTCCTGTCCTTGTAACTAAATTCCAAAATTAATTTACAATATGTAATCAGCCTGCATAGAAGAATGTAACCGCGTTTACTATGCCTTAGATTCCTTAGTCCTGAACAGCACAGGTAATCAATTGATAAGGAATGCTGGAAACTCTGAACTGATGTGATCTGAAGCCATTCTCTTGCATTATCTCCCCAGGGAGCTAGTCGTGCAAGTGTGCGTGTGAGAACTGATGACCACTCTTGAAATAAGTGAACATTAAAAGTAATGCATTATCCACAATTCGTTGCACTGTTATGGCTGTTGTAATGATTAGTCTATTTCAGTATTTCAATCTCATTAAATGGTTATGTGTTCAACCTCATTTATGTTCCTGGTTCTTGTGTTACCTGGCACTTTAGCACTCATTAACATTGTAGATTTGAGAAAATGAATTTTTACGGATCACTCAAGAGCTAGACTATATCCAGCTTTGTAACGCAAGGATCAGAGTCTACTCACAGTGACTTGCAGGTGGTTAGGGAAGAGAATAATTGCTCCTGGATTCTGAATCATATCCCAAAACTTACTTTCATGCTTTTATGTTATTCATTAATTATGTATTTATCCATGCTGCCTCAAATAAATCGGCTATGTAGAGGCTACCTGCATATCTTAATTATTTTCTGTATCTTTAAAGCTTCTAGAAAATATTTTTTATGCTCAAGAATCTCAATAGATTTGTCACATAGTTGGAAATTAGAGTGAACTTACACTGTGTATTGAGATGAGAGAGTGGCCCCGAAAGGCTACATAACTTGAATGACTTTACAAATTGAAACAAGCAGAAGGCAGGTCTATGTTTAGAAGTTATGATTCCTAGTTTTCACTTCATTATCACACATTGCTTCATGATTCATTTATTTCTGGACCACAAAAGATAGACAAGAAAGAAAATCAGAGAAACAAGACACCAAGAGGGCAGTCCCAAGAGAAGCAACCCCTGGCATAAAATAAAGAATGAACCATGTATGCAAATCTCTAAGTGAAAATAGCAACTGGCAGTGTGCTAGTCTTTGTCTGCTGTAATGGATCACCCAAAGGGTCCTGGTTGGAGGGAAAAAGCAGCCTTAGTAACTCCCAGAAGTTTAGAAGAAGAGACCAATATGACTTGCTTCATTGACTGTTCAGTTTATTGATGGCTTAACATTGTCTTATTTCCAGACCAACACTCACCACTCTGTGTTGGGATTCATTTCCCTGAGTTTATTCACTAGCTTTCTTTTGTAGGACTGATGTCTCCATTTCCTTAACAAATATCACTTGTCAACTGGAAGGTGGTAATGGCAGGTAGCACTTCTGTATTATGAATTCTGCTAAATCTCTCTACCCCTGGTCTGCCTCTAAGGGAGTCATGTGACGTGACTTATTCTGTTACATCAACCCGAGTTATCATCCAAATTTATAGTTAATTGCCAGGAATGTTCAAGCAGCACAATCTGTTTTGCTTTACTTAGGCTACATTGTTAGAGGTCAAGAGGACAAAAGCAAAATTATGATAATCCCAACCTCAGCTCACAATTCCAAGTTCACCCTGTTGATGAATAGCCAGCGGTACCAGTTCTGACATCTAATTCACTAGTCATGATATAACAAATTCATAAAACTGAACTATTTTTGAGGGATATACAAAACTAGTAATAGCCCCGCTAAAAATGCTGTAATGAAGCATTTGATGGTGATGTGTTATAATGTCTTCTTAGCTGCTTATCTTACAATGCAGAGTCTGATCTTATTATCATATCCGTTTTTGAAGCTAAGTAGAAATATATGTGCTCATAGCTATGTGAATGCTCTGAAAACATAAAGATTAAATTACAATGTCTAAAATGAAATTAAACCAGGCAAGTAGCAATGCTTTGTGCCCATAAACATAGCCATTATGAAAGCAGACAATGCGATGCTGTGGTTAAAATGCATAGCATCCAAGCCTGTGTATGAACGCAGTCCTGGGAGATAACTGTGAGTCATGTTGGCAATATTATCAAAGGCATTAAGATTTGAGAGTGTTTGAATGCTATCAAATAGCATCTATGTAAATAAAAGACTGTTTATCTGAGTGGTTAAAAGACAATGTAGATTATCCTGGGATTTACTGACTGAAACTAAGATGTAAACTTTAAGCCTCTTTGTTCCTGGATTGTTAGCTTCCAGATTGCTCTCCTGAGATTTGTAGAAGCTGCAGCAAGTCAGTAATGTTTCCAAAGCTTGCCTAGGCTTGGCTTTCATATCCACTGCTCTGTGTTGTCAGGAGATCGTTTCATTTCCTGTTCTCAAGCAAGGAGCCATCGGCACACTTTGACCTGATTTATCTTTCAGAGAGATATGCTATGCAATATATTACATTTGTAGAAAGAAAACATAGTTCAATATACTGTGCCTTCAAATCGAATATTTATGTACAAGCTAAATCCATATTTAGAAACTGTGGTGCTACTATTATGCACTATCAAATAACAACTTAGAAAGAGACAATCCTTTGGTCTTTCATTAAGTAAAGCATATATCAGGTGTTCAGCTATTTGTGGTAACAGTTGTTAAATAATGTTATATATATATATATATATATATATATATATATATATATATATATATATATATATTCTTAATGTAAAAATCAAATACTTAACAGACTTTACATTTTAAAAATCTTTTTTAGATGAAACATGAGATCTTTTTATGTAGCTAGAAATATTTTATAGGATTAAATAATAGTCTGAAGTACTAAAACATAAGCAAAAGAGACTATATATACTGATTTAAGATATAAGGCATGATTTTATATCATAATAGGATGACATGTGTTTTTGTTGAATCAAAATAATATGTAGAAGGCCTCAGTTATACACAGTGCCAATGGCTCTCAAAGAGGGAAGCAGATATTTTGATCATGTAAGCAGAATGCTTAATCCAGGGAACTGATCAATAACCAAGGAGAAGAGCTGAGATGCCAATTGAGTACAGATAGGCAAATTGAACCAAGGGCACTGCCTCTGCTGCCTACAGAACCAAGGCAGAATGCCATTTCTAAAGCCCTGGCATACATTGTCAGGCCAGCAGGCAATGGGAACCAAGCAGGCCTCTCCCGTGGAATAACTAGGCAGCTGTGAAATTTGTCCTGATATGGTGTTAATAGAGAAGAAATATCTAGGCTTTCCCTTCCTGTTCTAAAAACACTTCCCAATGGTTCTTACTGGAAAATTCCAGGAAGGGAATTAAGATAATAGTAACTTTGGAAACCATTGCACAGTATCTCTAGCCAAACAGCTCACAACAAAGTTAGGCTCTGAATAAGTATGAAGGAAATCAGCCTGAGAATTGAAA